>JBBPOK010000580.1:0-18804 GCA_038091415.1 Leccinum variicolor
CATCGATGATAGGCATTTCGCCCATGGAGAATGGGTGACTGGGGGTTCGCCGGATGTATATCCTTTTGTAGTAATGACGCGGCCGTTGATACTTCTTTTTTCGAGCACGGACGTCCCGCATTCCATAGCTACGCGCACTGGCCGCGAGGCGTTGGCTTGGGCATGTACGCACAAAGTTGATGCATGGTGTGGGAAGTTGATGACTCCGGGGAGGGGCCGCCTGCCAATTTTTAATCTCGTCGAACTCCGAGTCAGCAAACTTGTCCGATACGTCCATATTAGAATCGCGTCTAGTGAGAGGAAGATCCGACCGATGAACCGTCATTCCGCGTTACTAACACACTTGGCATTGATCAAAACCTCAAGGCCTCAATGATGTGAAAGTCGTATGATGATGTGATCAGATCGTATCATATATTTACGTATTTATAAATTTATGTATCGAACTATAATGACATCGCGCCTCGTTGCCCTTTCCATCACTGACCGGGACCTGTATTCGTTTCCAGTGTAATTACAGACTGAGCAGAGAATGGTCGTCTTGCCAGCATTCGCTCGCCAAATAATTAGGATCCTGAAGCGGCCAATTAACCACGCAGTGCCAGTGTGTTCTGCGCCGCCATATCTGGAAAGCGTGAGCGTATCGCCGAAGAAACGTAGAGTTGAAGTAGTACTTGGTGATCACCGTGAGGGCGAGGGAAGAGGCCAAAGGCAGCGCGTCGATCGATCCCCCCTACTCCACCAGCATCAAAATCGGCAATGTTCCCGTCGCGAGCAGTCATCAGGCCCAGCCGATGAGGTACCAGTCCTCCACGTGGCCATCGTCAGCTGCGATCAGGCCCTTCGAGGAGGACCAAGGCGCTATGTTCGAGCAGCAGCTTGGCAGGCTATGCGCGTCTGGGCGAGGAGCGTGTTGAGACTTGCTCAAGGCAGCGAGTCACATCAGGTCGACGCTAGCGTTGCATGGCACAAGCAGACATGCCACATCATATCGGATCCGGATATCGAGATACGCGCAGATATGGAAAACACGACTCCAGCAATATTGAGTGTTGGTTTAACGTTTAATATTAATAGAGTGGGCGGAAAGTGGAAAGTACGCGCGCGCTGGATCCGCTCGACGGGTCGTATTTTCCACACGCGTGAAAAGCGCAGCTACATAAATCGGCCGCGCCTCGTGCCAAAGGTCGAGCATTAACGGAAATTATATTGTCAGATCTGCTAGATCTAAAAGCTCCCGGTATAAAAAAACTCAGGAGCCGATGCTGTCTGCCTGGCATGGACTCTACCCTCGGTGGGCAAATAGGCCCACATATGTATCGTTTTCCCCCACGGACATCACCCAGATCAAGCATTTTCCCCTTCCATGATTATTTACCACCAACTCACTACCGCCCGCATTCCTCCGCGGCCGGGGTGACTCAGGCTGCTCTCGCTGTGCCAGATCATCCAATCCCTCAGCTTGTGGATGAGCACGTCTACGCAGCAACTCAACCTGTCACTGCTCACTTCCACCGTAAACCCTACCCTCCTCTCGATGGGGCAGGACGGGGCAATTACATTGCATGCCAATGGGGACGCGGTCAACCGTGTGGCTCATTCGTGGAAGCTACTGAGCTCATGTCACACCTCAGGACCGCACACGGGGTTTATGTCGAAGCTAAGGTCTGTTACTGGATCATGTATTCTATATGCTGGATTCTTACTCAGTGTATACAGAAAGAGACCCTCCGTCCGATTTGTGGATCGAGTTTTGATGAACTTTTTCTGAACCACCAAGTAACAGGCTGGGCCGAGGGAAATGCGGGCCCCGTTGCTCCTGGAGAACTTCTGGACCAGTACTCCCTTGTCGACACTCAGGATGAGAATCCTCCAGCAGTGTTGACCTTGAACAACCCTATTAATTTGTTACGTGTATGTCTGATCCTCCTGTTTTATGGAGCCTCGCACTCAACACGGAATTTCCAACAGGACGCGACACAGCCAGACGGTAACTTTGTTCCCGTCTCGGAGTTTACCTGTCATTGGGCAGAGCGCGGGACAATTTGTACCGACAGGGTGAACGCCGAGGGCATTGCCTCACATCTAGAGCGTAAACACGGGGTTACGTCTGGCTCACAGACGTATTCCTGTCGCTGGGACCAATGCTCGACAACCCAATCCATGCCGAAGCCGAGCCTCGTAAGGCATGTGAAGGAGAAACACGCCCTCCTGAAGTCCGTCTGTCCTACCTGCGATAAAGCATTCACAAGGCGGGAAACCTTGAAGAACCACCGGAAACACCATCACAAGCCCTACAGGACCCGAGTGGAGATTGAAAGTCCTCAATCAGGCTTTGCTCCCGTGGCATCGTCATCCTCCCTCGCGCGTGGCCCATCTGGCCCATCTTCCATTTTCAGCGCTGCTCCGTGACACCTCTTAGATAGTTCGCGAGCGCATCCCACAATCTCATCCGCAAAGTACTGGTGACTGTGGTTGTAGCTCATCCTGACTCTTTTTGGTACGATCACTTTCCTCAATCCACAGTTCGGCGGTTCTGGTAGTCGCCTGTATGATAGAGCATGGGCCAGTTCTGTTGCTCGCCCATCTCAGTGTTCCGCAGTTGGCCACGGCCGGTTTCCACCACCTCGCTGAGCTATCCCTCGACGTGCATCTCGCATCTATTTATGTCACTTATTCCACTTGTGTTCACTAATTATCAAATATATAGTCTACTGCTACTTATTATTGATCCGTTCCACTTGAATTGATATATGCACGTTCCCTTTCTATTACGCTTATCATTTCATCGTACAGTGCTTGATAACTATGGAGCTTTAAGTGCCAAAAAATGGCGCGAAAGTCAGATACCCTCGTGAATTCGAGTTCGTCTGCGCGATTTAGAATGAAACACAATTTGAGTAGTGATTATGTAGTTCAAACTTGAATGTAAATCTACAACTAAAGAGTACAAAGCTGTCAGAGAGATGCTCGAGTCTCCTCTTGTCGCAGGTACATACGCAATGGCACGGGCAACCGCCAGATCGGAGGTCATCCCGTACCCGGGTTCGAATACCCCGTGGGTCATGAGTGGGGAGGGTAGGTAAGGGTGAGAGCGTGTCGGACACACTGGGCGGGAGAAGACAAGGAGGGTGAGGGCCTGAGGGCGAGGGCACATGCCAGTGCGCGTCCTTAAAGATACGCTGGGTGGGAGATAGTAGTGAGGAGGCGGGGCGCATCGTGCGCTGTCGCTGGGAGTAGAGGGAGGGTAACGATGAGGTGAGGAAAAGGTGATGGCGACGGTGACGGTGAGATGACCGAGAGGAGAGGGTGATCCAATAGGATAGGCTGCGCTGCCAGTCAATCCGCACATGAATGGAATCCGCTGACAATAAAATGTGTATACTACTCACGCAAACGCACTGCAGGGCAGCCAAACTTCACATCCCTCTCCTGGTTATCGCACGATATCTTCGCTTCTGGAACTTTTGCATCTCTGCACGGCCGGCACCGGCTTGCCAGCGTGCTTGGGCCAGGCCCTATGATAGACAAAGTTGCTGTGGGTCAACGGACAGGTGAGATATCGGCAACTCCGACTCGGCAGAACTCGTTTGGAACGTACTGCGTCCTTGGAATCGCCTCATGGCCATTGGCTATTGACCGAGGAAGATCCGACCCTCAGGTTCGGAGATCAGTTGATCAGCGATAGAGGTGGACCATTAACCAGCTCCTCTTCTTCCCCACTAGTGGCACTAGTGGGGAATAAGATCCGACAGGGAACATTTTTCGTGTAAGTCTTGATTCTTGATAATCGGAATAAATGGATCCGGCCGGGGGGAAGTCCGGCTAGGCACAGCCACTCGGCGCAGTCGCAGGAGGCAGTTCCGAAAAAAGCTCAGGTCTATGTAAAATAATTCATGGCAGCAGGCGCGCGACATCGCGCAGAGAGAAAAAAATACACTGTTCTTCATGCTGGATGGTGCCAGTGGAGGGCGTGTTGTGAGGGCCTAGGCCGGGGGTCGCCGTCACCGCTGCGCTGCCGACCCATTGGTTCCGAGCGCTAGGTAAGTAGATTATTGCCTCTTTGTTTGGCTCTGTTGTAACCACCGAGGGAGGCTAAGTTTGATGCCTCCGTGATGACGCAGAAAGGGCGATGGTCCATTATGGAAAGCCGCACAATTCTGCATCACGCGTCACGCTTTACGTCCTAACTGCGCACCTGCTGAAACGCCAGGCGAGGCCCTGTCAGAGGCTTGGTCCGAGTCGGCAACTCCCACTGTGTATGGCGTGAATGGGCTCTCGGGAGTCCATTTCCGAGTGACGCTCAGGGACAGTACTGGTGAGTCATCCAGAAACACAGCAGTTGCGGTTCGATGCTCACTAGCACTGATCAAAGTGGTTTTCGCCACTTTGCCAACGAAAGCGCAAGCAAATCCGCTTCTATTCCGTCGTGTGGCTGTTGAGCATAGCCTTGGCAACTCCGGTTATGATCAGCACCCGATCATGTGGTAGCGTGTGGTGATAATTAGGCTCACGACCCCCCAGCCATTGCCAATGAGGCTCCAATGCCATGGGTCACTCTTTCACCGTCGCTTTGCCAATAAATTACATCCTTCCTCGAGTCCTCCAATCATCCTATGTTCCTCGCCGATCCAACACTCTGTGGACGATCGCGGCCCTTCGAATTTATGAGGCTGTCTTTGTGGAGTTGTTTACTTTTTGCTTACCCACCGACATCTAGATTTGGTCCCTCGTTGAATGTCAGATCACAATTGACTTCTGTAAGTTGGGCAGTTGTTTACATACTTAGATACTAACCGAGTACCGCGATTTCCTTTTTTTCCCTAGCATTCGAAGGTTCTGATTGGTGAGGTAACTGCGAAAGACAAGCGCCGGCCGCGCACTGAGCAGGTTTCTCAACACCTTCTGGGCCAAATTAGATCGAGATCTTGGCGTCCAAGGGCTCCAAGCCCGTGGAGCCCAAATTTGGCGACGAGGTCCAGTCTTTCTGACGACCGCGATATGGTTCCTGGTCGAGTGGCGTTTGTCCATTGTAAATATATAAGCCGACCGAACTGACCTCAAAAGTGTTCCTCCAGTGTCACAAAGACTTATTTTCTCATCCTCACCACACCCCAACATTGCATAGTTCTGTTCCTATGATCAACTACCCTTGCACGGTTTGCTGCAGGTCGACTTCCATGTCGTGCGGTCGCTGCCAAAATTCGTGGTGTTGCACCCCGGAAGGCCTTTCCAGCGTGGGCATGATCTCTCCGTGTCACGCGAACGTCTAGGACTCACTTTACCTGTATGGTGGTCCGAATGCATTCATTTATAGCGGAACCCTATGATAGTGCCCAGTAGTCCCAGCCAGTTGCACTATCAGCCATTTTTGAGCCTGGATGACTCGGCCAAGGATGATTCATGCAGATTGGCTACTTCCCGTGATGTCGTGGATCGCGAATCTTCGCCAAACGAGACCGTCGAGACGATCACGGGATGGTTTGGCACTCCACTTCCCCCCTTAGAACAAGATGTTTCTCAGCCACTGGCACACTGTTTCCCGCCACCAGCCTTCCATACCCATTCCGTTTGTGAAGGGGAAACCCCTGTCCGTGTTAGGGAGAGTCTGATACCCCTTTCAACACTAACGCCGGCCTGGGGGGGTCTCGTCGGTACGGCAACTCAACGGGTTGCCGATTACTTAGGTCACAAGCCTGCCACCGGACATACTATTGTATGTCAATGGTTTGTAGGCGGTGTTCCATGTACTTCCTCAATAGAAGCTACTGAAGGGGCGCTCATGCAACATTTGAAGGATGTACACAGGATCCATATCAGAGTTGAGAAGAACAATCAGGTACGTCGCTGGGGAGTTAAATATCATATTATTGCCGTTAATCATTACACACCAGAACTGTGGATTGCATTTCACTGGCGATAATCCTTTTTCGGAAGCATCAAGTTCTGCAAAGGGAAATGTGGGAGAGCTTACCCCAGGCAGTCTCTATGAAGCACGCTCGTCTTTCTACACATCTTTCAATATTCGGAGGAATAACATTCTCGCACCGGTGAAAGAAATTGATTCTCATCAGCTTGATCGGAGTCAATCATCGCGGGTATGTCGTTTTGTGTGTGTGTCACGGTGTAGCAGAACCTCAAGGCTCAATACAACATTTTTAAAGGGAGCAATCAACCGCAACCGCAATTCCGTCGACCAATCAGAGTCAGTATGTCAATGGAAAGAGATGGGTACGATCTGCAACGACAAGATGAAACTTGGCGATATCGCGGCACATTTGGAACATAAACATGGGATTAAGTCCAGCTCACATCAGTACAGTTGTTGCTGGAACGGCTGCTCAGTGAAGAAGTCAATGCCGAAGTCAAGCCTCATACGGCACACAAAGGAGAAACATATCCGGCTGAGGCATGGCTGCACGGCCTGTAAAGCAACGTTCACAAGGCGGCTAACATTATTTCAACATGTGGAACGCTGCCACAGAAATGGTCACCACCCTCAGGCTCACGCATCTACATCCCGTCCTTTTTCTGGTCCTTAAACATTTCCACATCCCCTCCCGCTCCGACCCTAGATCCTGGGTGTCAGTGGACACATATTTTGACCCCTGCTTACCCACGTCTCTGCAAATCGCGTATCGTTTCTCTTTCCCCTTTCCCCTTTCCCCTTTTACACCTCCTCGTATCTATGTTAAGTGGATCATATTTCTTGTGCAGTCTATTCGAAAGGGACGGTGGGTCGTGGCGTTCCATTATATGATTTTTCTTTCTCTGTGTTGTACGTATATAAACTGTGTTGCCGGTTCGTATCAGTAGACTGAAGCTTATACCAATTGATGTAAGTTCCTTGGATCCAACTTGAACAGTACTTCTTGAGTTACGCCAAAACTTTGCTGTGTACCTCGGACATGGAGAGCCGCAGACAGCTTCAATCCCCCTCAGTTTGAATCGAATCTATCAGAACTTCGTTGTAGGCCGGGGGCTTTGTGGGCCCAGCCACGCGTTCAACACTACAAAGTTCGTTCATGCTGTAGGTTGTTTGATCGTCGTTCACGCAACGGATGTCAGTCCCTACGAGGCCTAGTTCAGCGGCTCGCCCGATCGTATTCTCCTGGATTCCTGTGGCCCCGGCCCTGATTGGCGCCGCTGTTCAACTCAGTGCGGCGGCACGTTTTGTTTTGTT
The DNA here is from genome assembly GCA_038091415.1 of Leccinum variicolor. Taxonomy (NCBI): domain Eukaryota; kingdom Fungi; phylum Basidiomycota; class Agaricomycetes; order Boletales; family Boletaceae; genus Leccinum; species Leccinum variicolor. Next base: position 7,184 of record JBBPOK010000580.1, read on the forward strand.
TTGTTTTTCTCTCGGTACATAATTTATGTAAACGTTCAAGCTCAAGTTCGATTCAATAGTACCTGGTCCTGAGCAGTTGGAACTTGGGTAAACAACCTGACTAAATGATGTTCGTCTTCCGGATAAGTTCATCAAGCTGGTGGGTTCTTTTTTTCTCGTTGATTCCATCCTCAGTTTACACAGCCTGAACATAGTACAACTGCATGCAGTCAGTTATATGTTCAAGGTATGTACAGACTCCAGAGTCGCAGCCTGAGACCATTCGCCAGTTGGGCCAGTATTCCGGCTTTATCATCGTCCGTGTGGTACATTGCTGAGTGTGCTCCGCAGGGCATCTGATTGACGCTTGGCGAGTCTTAGTGAGATTCTACGGAGCGCAATGTGCAAGGTATTCAGCAGTCCAGGTGTGCGAATTGACCAACGCGTCACATACTCATTCCCGAAGCTCATAAGTCCTCGGTATTAGATACCGCGTCCGTACAAACGACAAATCCTCCTGGTGGATAATTACGCAGGTCCTATCGTGCCTTGTTTTCGACGTTCACAACCTGCCATCGTGGTTGTTCGCAAAACCACGCTTGCTCATTTCGATCACAGAGACGAGTATAACGAGCATATCTTCGTGGGCGTGAAAGCAAACTTCTGTTCGACAGATGGGGAGACACGAGATCCTTCTACTCTTCTTGCGGACAAGCGGGCGCTGGAAAAATGGTCTCTTTGGTCGCACATTCTGACAGTCTGTGTCTTCGATCATTGCATCGTGCACCTTGGTTCACGCAGGAATCGTGGCGAACTCCCAGAAAATCAGAACGAGACGCGAACGACAGGCATCATGGTAATGATTTATTATCTATGGCTTCCCGGCGCAAAACTCGATCAGATGCGTTGCTCGGTATGCAGCTTTGTTTTCCCGAACTTGATCCAATACGGACCTTGTTTTTAAATTGCGAGTGGCTGGGGCTTATGGGGAAACCGTAGCGCACGGGCGACGGCACTTTTCATTGCCAGTCAATCTGCACATAAATGGAATCTATCGACGATAGAATGTGTACACTCACACGCAGCAGCCAAACTAAATCTTCTTCCTGGTTACCGCACGACGTCTTCGCTTCCCATTTGAACTTTTGCATCTCTCCTAAGCCGATGGGGTTATAAATTCCTCTAAAAACTGTCTCGTAGTCGTTGGCCCTGCTGTAGCAAGGCGGTGGCTGAAATAATCTTTGTTCACATCCTTGCATCATCACCCTTAGTATGAACGGTTGCAACATGGACTCTCCACCAAGTTCACGTAGCATGTGCATAGTGAGGCATGCTTTATGTCCTTTCTAAAAGTTTCACCTCAAGGGTTGCCAGGATTGAGGATCAGTACTCAGTACCAGTGGTGGTGGTGGATTCGGCCCAGCAGCCGCTTACGTTTACGGTTTCAGCGCCAAGGTCAACCAGGACACAAGGTTGATCAACAAAGAGTGAGTGGTAGGGTGCCAATGGTTCAAACCAATGATCTCCTCTCCAATCTACCCTGGAATAGAAAGTCAGATCCAACTCAATATCATTAGGTGTCGTGCAATACAAATGAAAATTCACTAGAGACGATAACGAAACAGATTGCAGGACCAATGCTAAAAACCTTGTGGTAACGGATGAACCGCTCATGCCGTTACATTTCTTCTGCCGGCTAATTCTCCGACTCGTGTCAACGGTTGGCGGGGCTACTGAATTGGGCTGATGTCTTAAAAAGTGCTGCCCTCCGGTGGCTGGGGTAGCTTTCTGTTGTTGAAAGATCCCATCTCCCTGATATGAACATGAAACATTAGACATCCGAAATTAAATGGGAGAAAACGGTTGACCTCCGTATGCCGACCAAGATGGTCTCTATGCTGCTGTCCTTCCCCCACTGAGCGAGGACGTTGAGTTTCGTAGGATCGATCTTGCCGTCGGTTTGGTTGACGAAAGGGAGGTTGACACGGGAAATGAAATGCACAGTGGGTGGATCTTTCGGGTACTCTTTGCCACAATTAATCTTGAGACTGTAGATGCGGTTCTCGTGCACCGTCTGCGGTGTACGATAAGCTGACGATGTCGCGAATCGGATGATCCCATGGACGGAGACTTACATGTCCAGGGCCGATTATTGTTCCATTCCAGTTGGTCATCAAGATATCGTCGCTATCCTCCAAACCATACGAGCAGGAGCCATCGCCGATGCCTTTTTCGCCCTTCTCGAGTTCTTCAAGGAGACGGAAATTTCTTGGAACTGCATGGCGTATTAGTATTATGGACGTAAAACAGCATTAGGTAGAACGTACCCGTAGCCATGATGTGTAGTTAGAAACAAGTGGCAAGTACAGAAAGAGTGCTTGACGAGAGTGGTATTGGTGTGGCGATGCACCCCGCTAATAGCGACACCGCCTTCTCGCAGTGACTACATCCTTTCGTCGTCAACAATCACAACAACGAGCTGAACAGCGGGTAGAACGACGCTTGCGATGTTCAGAGCTGGCCAACCAAATCCTTATGATGACACAGTCGGTACGTTATCATCATATCTACCATGGGCTTTACAACCGACTCGGCCAATACATCGCGACCGTAGCCAAAGCCACGGACGAGAACTTGACTAGCGAGAACTGGGAGGTCATCCTAAACGTGTGCGACAAAGTACAGGATGAGGGTGAATCCGGGTACGTCTGTCTTTCTCTCGCTTTCTCCACCCAACCCGCTGCCCTGACACTCGACTCCTACAGTGCTCGCAACGTCATCGCCGCGCTCATCAAACGTCTCGCACATCGTAGTCCAAACGTTCAAATTTATTCGCTTTCTCTCGCAGAATCTCTATCCAAGAACTGCGGAATTGATCTTCACCGAGAATTGGCATCACGCGCGTTCACACAAGCTCTCGAGAAGCTGATCACTGATAGGGTGCGCATATATAACATTCGATCGCAGTAGATATGTGTATTGACGATATGTTCACCCAAGACCACGCACGACAAGGTTCGCAAGAAAGCTTTGAACCTGGTTGCCGTGTGGACAGCCGAGTTCGAAAACGATGCTTCTCTCGGAGTCATGGAAGAGTGTTATAACAACTTGAAAACAAAGAGTGAAGGTTCCTCGCTGCGCTTTCCGCCAGTTTCTGACTCGTGCATGAAGATTTTAGGTTCCAGCCACCGGACGAGCCTCCCCCGCCTGCAGTGGACGACGAAGTTCGGCGGAGAGAGGAGGAGGAGCTTCAACGCGTCTTGGAGATGTCCATGCACGACAAGGGTGGAAGATCCGGGTATACTGGGCTCTTGGCGCCGTCAGCAGGTGGTGCAAGCGGCTCCAGCTCGACAGCTGGTCCTAGCACCGGCAACGCTACAGGACCCTCTCATCCATCGGGCTATGTGCCTGCAAAGAGCCCACAGAGAGCCGCTGTTACGTCTTCCACTTCGTCACTACCATTGCCACCAGTCGCTGCACCAGCACCTGCGTCGACCGCCATAATCACTCGTGTCAAGGCTTTGTTTACATTTGAACCCACTGAACCTGGAGAACTCGCGTTCGAAAAGGGTGACATCATCAAGGTCGTAGACCGTGGCTACAAAGATTGGTGGCGGGGCCAGCTGAAAGGGAGAACCGGGATATTCCCGGTAAACTATGTTGTCAGTGTTTTCTTCGACTCGATGGTTGTTTCTTGTCTGATCGAGCCTCATAGGAACCATTACCAGAGCCTACTGCTGCTGAACTTTCCAAAGAAGTAGAACAAGAAGCTGCTGTGTTTGCACAAGCTGCGAATGTTGACAGATTGTTGACAATGCTTCGAACTGTAGACGCTTCCGGCGAAAACCTTGCAGATAATGAAGAGATTCAGGTTCGAGAATCACGATTTTGCCCGTCCATCGTAACCCTGAGTTGCCTTGGCAGGAACTATATCGTATTTGCATGTCTCTTCGGCCGAAAATCGTCAAGCTTATCGACAAATACAGCCAGAAACGAGGTGCGACCCTTGTTCTTCGCTCATATCCTGATGTATCGACAGTCTGCTTTAGCCGATCTTGTGTCGATGAACGAAAGTTTTGTCAAGGCGCGAGTCATCTTCGATCGGATTATGGAAGATAGTCTTGCAAGACATACTGGAAGTACGTGCATCAGTTTTATTGTTATGACCGGCGACCTATATCCAGATAGTGTACGAGGTTGGCCCACATCCAAACTATAGCCACGGACAACCTCCCTATGCCCTCCAGGAGTACGGTCCTCAAGGCCCATATGGTTATCCTACTGCCACACCTGGGTACGACCAGCAGCCTCCTCAGCAACAGTCACCGTATGGTTATGCTGCTCAACCTGGCTATCCCGAGGGTTCATTCTCACACACACAAGCTGAACCCGGGTATGTTGCTGGACAGGGATACGCAGCTGGAGGTCCTCAACCATACGGTGAATCTGTCCCACAGCCTGCACGATCCCCTTATCCCCAGCAACAAGCGTATCCACGTCCACAAGCTCAGCCTCAGCAGCAGCCTCAACCTCAACCTCAACCCCAGGCACATCCGCAGCCGCAGTTGCAGCCTCAGCCTCAGCTCCAACTGCAACCTCAAGTCCAACTGCAACCTCAACCTCAACTTCAACTGCAACCCCAGGTTCATCAGCAGCAACCCCAGGTTCAGCAGCAGCAACCATACCACAGTCCTGCAACCGAGGTTGCACAGTCGGCCCTGCCTCAGACACAAGATCAACCTGGACCGGAACAATCCGGTCCACCATACGTATACGATCCTCAGACTACTTACACGGATCCAAACGTTCAAGCATGGGCACAATACTACGCCCAAGGAGGGAAAGACCCTGCTGGAACTGTGTATTTCTCCTCGGTTCCTGGGGTGACAGACGGTCCAGCGGACGTCTTGTCGCAAGCAGGCCAAAATGCTCGACCCCGTGGCCAATCACTCTCGCCAACCCAGGCCGCTTCACAACCCCAAGGGATATCTCAGCCAAATGGTTCTGTTCAATCATCCTACTTTCCATCTGTTTCTCCCACATCCCAACCTCAGGGCTCGTATGAGTACCAAAGTGATTCTCCTGGTGGCGTACAGCTCCCTCCCATGCAGACCGAGGCAGGGGCACCATACAGTTACCCCTCTCCTCAACCCGGTGCGCAGTCTCCACCGGCACCGGGACCTACGTATGGAGGAGGTCCTGGAAGTGCGAGCGGACATGTTCCAATTTACGGACAAGGACCAGGATATGATGGGGTTGGAGCGGTGCAGCAACAATTCTCGGAGATGGCTGTTGGCGCTGGGGCTGGAGTACAGCAACACACGTACGCTGTCAATGGAGGTGCTCCGACTTAGATGAAGTAGATATTACTCATTGCGGACGGTCCACAAAGTGGTAGTATATACTAGAAATTGTACTGTAAGTACTATGTAGTCGTCGGACAAACCCTAACCATAAATGTCTGATTTACAGATTTGGCAATGACAAGTCTCCTGCAGTGCCAAGTTATTAGTGACTTGAAATGGCTCTACCAACTCATGGACGCGTTATTCTCAACACCACCGTTGGTGAGATCGACATCGAGCTATGGTCAAAGGTACGCAAAGGGCTCTATGTAAGACATATTTGTTCTCACATCACGCTGCACTCCAAGGAAACGCCCAAAACATGTCGGAACTTTATAGCCCTTGCGCTCGAAGGTATGGTAAAGCGCGTTCGCACCCCGACCCGCAGCTCACCTCGCCTCAACCGGCAGGATATTACGACGGTATCATTTTTCACAGGTGAGGCCCCAGGTTCCGCCCGCACCTCGTGCCCATTGATAGCTCGCGCTGCCATTCGTTCCACTCAGAGTCGTCCCCGGTTTCCTCGTGCAGACGGGGGACAAGACGGGTACAGGTGCTGGTGGAGAGTCGTTTTATGGTGGTACGTGACTGGATATTGAACTTGGTATTACTGTACGTGCGTTTGATACCCGCCACTGCCGCCTTCCACAGAACCGTTTGAAGATGAATTCCACCCCCGGCTGCGGTATATGCATCGCGGGCTCGTAGCGATGGCGAACAATGGGACGAAGAACTCTAACGACTCGCAGTTCTTCATTACGCTTGGTGCGCTATTGTTTTTTCTCCGCGTTACGCATACTCCCCATTTTTCTGAACTCTCGTGGATCAGATCGAGCGGATGAATTACAGGGAAAGCACACGCTGTTCGGGAGGGTCATAGGTGATACGCTGTACAGTACGCCCCATGATTTCCTTGCCCATGAGTTCAATCATTGATATAATACCATCAAGATGTGTTGAAGATCGGGGAAATGGGTGCGTGTGCGTGTTACTTTGCTGGAAGCATAACAAACAGACATATCAGAACTCAGCGAGAATGAAAGACCATTATAGTATGTATCCCTCTTTACCCCAGTTCGGCGCGGCTGAAGCCGACACCATCTAGCCCACCCAAGATCAAATCCGTTTTCGTCGTGGACAACCCCTTCCCAGATATAGTACCACGCATCACAGCCGCTGAAAAGCGTGCACAGCAACGTGCCCGTGAAGCCGCGCAGCGTGAACGGGAGGATGCCGAGCGACGGAGAGGTGCCAAGAAGTCAGTGCGAACATCTCTATTTTTGGCAAAAGTGATCGACGGAACCACTTGTCTTGTCCTGAAACAGGAACGTCAAATTATTGAGCTTTGGGGATGACGTCGACGGTGATGTGGAGGGCGAGGATCAGGAAGCCTTCGTGCTGAAGAAGAAAGACATTGCACGCCCTGATTGTGCGTGGTTTGTGCCGCTCGGTAATGAAGGTCATTTCTTGAGCAATTTGATTCGCAGTGATCGATGACCCGCGGGTCTTGCCAATACCGATGCCCGATATCATAAAACCACTCACAGCCAAAAACTCCAGGAGGCTTAGTGCGGACAGCATGCCAACGTCAGCGCCACCAAAGGTGTGTTCTGATTTATCATCCGTGTGCAGTAGCGAGATTGACAGGGAAAAAAATGTACAGCAGGACAAGGACGCGAAGGATGCGGATATATCCAAGATCAGAGAAAAGCATGCGCAAGAAAAGACATCGACCAGGTAACACATAATTTTCAAGGAAACACGTTAGGAGTACGCTGACCCCCACCGTCTTCAGCGATGCACGTCGTTCCGAGATAGAAAAGATGGAGGCTGAGATACGGAAGCTTACTCGACGACGCGAAAGCGGCGAGGACAGCGATGACGAAGCGGAGAGGAAGAAGGCTAAAACGCAGAAATCGTACCTGGCGGAGGAACTTGCAAAATATTCGAAGGGTCGGGGGCTGCAGAAGAAGGGCAAGGGACGGAAGGACGAAGGGGACGTGCTTGCGACCTTGAATAAATTTAGGGGTATGCTGCAAGCCTCGTCGTCGTCTATTGGGGGCGTAGTTGAAGGAGAAGACGAATTTGATGGGAACAGCGGTGGAGAAGATGAAGGCGCAACGAAGCCTGAAAGGGAAAACGAGGGCATGGAGGTAGACGATGATCGGGGGTTCATGAACCATGCTCTCCATTTTCCCAAGGATGATGGGGAAGAGACGAGGAAGGCAGAACGGGACTACGAAGTCATTGATCCAAGACAACGGGGTGCGAGGGCACGGGAGGAAGAAAGAGAAAGAAAGCGAGCTACGAGGGGGAGGGGGGGATCTCATGGTCGTCCAAGACGGTAGTTTGTTTTCTCTTTGAATCAGTTATCCAACCTTCTACTGTCACAACGGGGTTAGACGAACTAAGGTGGTCATTCTTAAGTAACTCGTTGTTTACGTTTGGTCCAAACCGCTACATTTGCCTAATCCCATTGTGGGTGTCCTGCCGCAGTTTGTGCGGTACCGAAACCGCCGAAAACGCTGCCGGCGGGGGACATTATCGACAGAATCGCTCGACATAATTTCGTGAACTGTAAACCAATTCGTAATTCCTTTAGGAGTCCAACTCATGAAAAAAAGGCATTGTCAGCGCAGGCGCTCCAGCAGACGATGCAGGCTTCAGGATGGCAACGCTTCCGTTGGCCTGGCGCTATTACTTCCTCCGAACAACGGTGACTGACATTTATGTAAATGTGACGATCTTTTGTTCGGGAGTAAAGACACCAGAATTTTTAAAAAATAGGGTGCAAGTGCTGCAGTACTTGCAATGCGGGAAGTAGGAGATTCTTTCATGGGATCAAGGGCTTTCGTTCATTTGACTTTGTTCCACTGGCGACGGCCTCACTCTCGCCATGCTGCTTCCGAACTTCGGTCGCACAGCTAATGCGTTGGTTTGCAATCGCCAAATGCCACGTCGACACGATAAGGAAAATAATCGGCTTGCTCCATGCTGTCGCCCGTTGGCACAGCTTACTCCTCCGATAAAAATCATATCGCAATGGGTATTATTACACCATTTTTATGGCATCCCAGAAACGAACCAAGCTGTCCGCTCTGGAAAATAAATTAAACCGACGGCGGGAGTTGTATTCGCGTGTTGCAGTTCGATCCAATGATTTTCATGAGGAGAACATCCCTGGGGTGTCAATCACAGCTTCCCTCCGCGGCGTACTAGAGGGGGGGGGGGATCGCTGAGGCCGGTTTCGCTTGCGATAATCAGCCTATGTCAACAATCGAATGGAAGTAGATTACCCCGCAGCATTCGCTTCGTATTTCCGTCACGGTGGCGAGGTTGGGTTGAAGTTCATGGAGTTAGAGGATATTGAGAAAAAAAAGTGAACCCAATTGCCAGCTAACGGCATCGTTGGTGAAAATCACAGCGCTCATTAATAATTGATCACCGACCGAGTGTCCCTATCGTAATTGGTAGCGTTCTGCTCAAGCAGATGCACCACCAGATCTCGATACCTGGTCCAGTGTCAATTGTGCTCTCAAAGCATGACGGCGGCTAAACACTAACCCTACGGACGTCATTCGGTCACTGACTAAGGAATGGACGGTTGTCCGGAAAGAGACAATGGGTATTTGAACACAGTGCGGCGCGCCACGTTGCGACTGGGCAGACTTGGTAGAGCGTAACAGTCGTCAGAACACCGGTTACGCCCACCCTCTTTACAGTCGCAGAAAAAAGTTCGCTCTCGCATTGCTACGTTGAATGTGGTGGTAAGCAAGGGCGGTACAACTCTTGGATACCGGTACTCACGGCCACACTGACCAGTTCGTCGATGACCCCTCAGCACACTGACCCCTCCGACCCTCGTCACGCTGCACGGCCCCGAAACTTGACCCAGATTTATCTCTGTCCGTGGCAGAAGACAAAGGGCACTTGTGGTGGGATCATCCCCATGTGTCCAACAACGCTGGTTTCCTTCGATGAGCACTATGAGCGGTTCGGAAGAGGTCAATTGTCCGAAGGCGGACGACAGCATTGAGGGCATATTCAACTTGGTACGGCCACCTTGACACCGTTTTTAAACGTTTCCAAGTGAATACGAGGGCGGGTAGGACAGCGAATAGAAAGATACTTCAAGGTCGTCGACCTCCAAGAAAAAAAAATCAAGAACGAGGAGTTTGAAAGTGGAGTTCAGCACACCACACCAGTGACCACAGACTTGGTCCGGGCCAGGCAGGCGCTAAAATCCAAAGTTCAACTAGAAACTTGAAGGTCTTCCCTGGCACCACGAAATTCCACCGGAGCTGGCATCCCCCTCTTGTTCAGAGACGTTGACCCGTATAATCAACAGATCTTAAAGCGGTCATGTCGACACACTCACAAACCTTCATAAACAGTTCGGGGCATGTTACGCAAAAGAAAACGATCACCCACTGTTGAAGCTCCTAACCGTTCTTCGCGGTTACAAAGCGAGGTGAAGATGCACGTTCAGCAAAATGTCCATCGATTCGAATGGGAACGGTTCAATTGCATGGATGGAACCGTTGTGAGTACGTTCTTCAAGTTGTTGCTTTTACCGATTAAGCTAGATGCACTAGCCGCTGATCATCGCTCTTACAGATTAAGGCAGTCTGCCACGCCTAGAGTTTTCGATAAGAAAGGTTTCCCAAAATCTACTTTCATCGCACATCAAACACCGTAGACGATGACTTACGATGCACTATGAGGAACTATATGGCACCTGGTGACAGAAGTCAATACACGAATCCGTGGTGACCAAGATAACTCGCACCCAAGTAGCCCGCGGCCGCCCCAGCTCTTCCGAGAGGTGACTTTTCGTGAATCTTTTTTTCGTGAATATCTATTCCAGCACGCCAACACTCGATAATCGTCGTAGACTCGGCTAGACGATGCCGTCGTAACGCCAATGTGTCGACACTGCAACGTCTATGATGTCTATTAGGTAGAGCGAGTCCGGTTTGCATACCTGGAAACCGACCCATTGATAACCACATTGTCCAAGTCTAGATCACCACTCGGTATTGGCCTGAACTTCGCAGTCCCTGATTGTGAGTCATTTGTAATTTTGGGTCAAAACCGAGCAAAATGTGGATTGGATATGGGGAGTGGAAGGACCGTATCTGAACTACGGATGGCAGGTAGAACCCGATGTGACTCATCTAATTTTTTTTTTTTTTTTTTTTTTTTTGAGATAGACGAATTTGGCGTTCAGTTTTGCCATGAGTCTTCGACTTGTGTGGCCTTTTTTGGGTGATGTGCGTTGTCCAATGGAAGCCTGCAGCGTATCCGCAAGAGACGCCTAGTAGCTCGACCGGTGGTTTCGAACGTCGCAAAGATTGCAACGATGGTGGTAAACTTTAGCTTTGTTCGCAAAGAGACAAGGTTTGCCATCCAGCAAGATTCAGGCATCAATATGGCAATAGCCACCCGACCCACACTTCCGCTGACACCCCTCCATTTCTCAATCAATTAAATCCTTGTCCCTCGTACAACGCATCGGAAGAAAACCTAGCCCACGTAAGATCCTTACCGATGATGCCTTTGCCAAAAGCTCAGCTGCGGATGTGCAACCTAGGCGCACTGACATACGACATTCGTACCGCTGCCACGACTCCAACAAATTAATATGAACCCGGATTCCCGAGCGTCACGCCTTTCCCGTTAGTAGGGTTGTTCCTCGAACATATAAGCTCGTATAGGCCACGCCTTTTTTCACGTTATAAACCATTCGATCGAGTTCGACATGTTTCCAGCACACCTCGTTCAGTAGCCCAAAGAGAAAGCAGCTTGTACCATCCACTATGAACAACCGGGATGCCCGTGATCAAGAGTGGTTTAATGAGGTATGATACTTTTCTTCTCTCTTGGTATCGGCTCGACTCAACCCACCGTGACTCTAAGCGCACGATTGAATATAATGAAAATTTTGTCCAGGAGGACTCGGACCAAGTTCAGCGGGTAGATCATGGGATCCACTCCAACGACCCGAACCTAAATAATCCAGATTGGCCCCTCGAAGTTTGTTTGTTTTCCCTCTTCTTGAGTCTGGCTCGGCTTGACAACTTTCAAGGCCATTCTCGACTTTAACCAGATTCTTATCGACGAATGCCTGGTCATCTGTCAGTGGATAGAGCACGGGAAGTGCAACGAACCACTGAAGGGCAAAGACCTCAAGACCCATCTTCACACTACACATTCTATTGCGTCAGAGTGGGAATCATATCCATGCCGTTGGGAAGGATGCCACAAGGCGGCCATGAAGAAGTCAAGCCTGGAAAG
>JBBPOK010000581.1:0-18722 GCA_038091415.1 Leccinum variicolor
TAATCAATTACTAATCAACCTAAAAAAATGTCTGACACAGCCACCTGTCTGTACAGACTGTACAGGTCTGTCCATTAGGGGGCACTCTGTAGCCTCTATAATCAAAAAGGTTGGTTTGCTGATGCAGTGACGTATTCGGTGAAGACGATCGAAAACAGGAGATCCGCGTGCGTCTTGTTTCAATTGGCGTGGTATTCCGAATCAGTAAAATTGCGCTCATCCACGGTCCCGAAACCCATTTCCCAACGATACGATGTTGATGGGGAAACATATACTGCGCCAACAACAAGAGACGTGACCCAGTCTCTACCGAAGTCACTGAGGCATTGATATACCGCCGGACAAACACCCCCGCGGACTGGCGAGCACATCGGAAGTTCCGTCAAAAACCATTATCGCTCAAAGTACCAGCTCCGCGAGGAGTTTCGTCAGATGAGGTCACCGGTCGCCATGTTGTACATATTCCACACCGAAACGGCGGCAAGGCCCGAGAGGACTGAGATCAAAGCGGCAGAAAAAAGCGCGTTACTAGTAAGTTAGCTCTGCCGTACGGGAAAACGAGAGATCTTGGCTTGGAGATAGAAGCATCAAAGAAAGACAGGCTGATACATACTTACTGGGTTTGAGATAGGGATTGCAACTTCTGGCTGGACGCCGCCGATCGGCACTCTCCGCCATGACGGTTTGGCCATCACTGGCACCACCGCGTAAGTATGGGGTTCGGGACCTGTGACGGGTATCTAACCTGAAAGAGGACTCGGACTCAGACGGGCTCGGCTAGTGATGCTGAGTAAACAATTTGTCAAAGGTCCGTTTGGTAAAAGGCTGAGATGCGGCTCAAGACTGGTCCAGGCCCTGCGCGCGGACGAGAAAGGGAGCGCGGAGGCTGCGGAGCAATTAGACGTGAACGGCGAGCATTGGGATCTCTGTCGCTGGAAAACCTAAAGCGTGCGAGAACGACGGACGCAGTGGATGTCCCTGGAGTATTATCAATGCTTGACTAGTACTGGCCGAGTGCGTTTAGTATGAACGTTTTGTAGGACAGTGCTTATGTTCGACGGTCGTCGAAGGCGCGAAGGATACAGCCGTCGGTAACATGGTGTGAAATCGATCCGGGTGTTTTGCGACAAATCCGAGCGACTCTTCTTTCTTTCGATACTCAAATCAGGTCGCAGGTTTGATCGTATATTCTCTGCCCCAGTGGTAGACGCCCGGAGACGTCGCCCCAAGTCACACGTCCGATAATGGTGTTTGCGCCAGAAAAGGGGGTCAGTAAGAGTTCTAGGGCATTAATTTTGCTTGCTGACGATTCCACACTGCCCGCTCTTGACACCGCAGAACAGTTCCAAATTCTGCAGCGCGTCGGCCTTTTTTCAAGCAGTCGAAATGGGACGTCGACAGAATGGAGACGTTGACGATAAGTCTGTCTGAATTTGTCACTTCCTGAGCAGCATCGGGTAGTTGATATGCTCAGTACTCCCCCGGAGGATCTACCAGGCATGGCTCCTTATCAGACCGGGCACTACAAGAACTTAGTCCAACTACTCTGGAGCTCTGCAGCCGTAGTCCCACGGGTTGCCGATCTTGCGAACGGAGGAACGTGTGATGGAATGTTCCTGGAAGCTGACAATACAACCATATCCACATGTCGTCGAGCGACATAGTCCTGCCTGTAGTGCGAGCATCGAGTCGATATACAATTTGATGGAGCCTCCTGGAAACCGCCAGTGATCGGGGTCTGTGTGGACGATGGCCGCATCATGATGCCACTTGGAGTGCTCTTGTTTGGCTGAGGGGGTGTCCCTAGATCTTTCCTTGACGAGCAAATGACTAACCTCAGGCAGGCAACGGGGGACAGGGAAGTGGTGACGTTAACCGTTTGGAGGTGAAGGATGATTGGGCCTCGGCCTCAGTGTCGGGTAGCACGCGTGGGCGATATTTGGCTCTCTGAATGTAAATGGAAAGTGTAACCGTGTGGGAGGTAACGACAAATTAGCAGAACGGTTCCTCGATCGAGTACGAGAAATGAATATTGTCCAACGGTGGTGGGATGAAATGAAGATGAGGTTCGGATTGGTTGCTGGAGAACGCCATCCCATTCGATAAGATAAGGTGGGTCCGAGTCAGTGCTGGAATGAATCGTAACGACTGCGATGAAGGTGCCGTCCAAGCGACGGCTTGCCAGTGGTTGTACACCGGGGACGACTTGAAGGCGCAGAGTGTCTCACGGTAGTTAGCAGGGCAAGGAATGTTGCCGTTGGCGTGTAATGCCGGAGTGAGCGTCGTAAGCGACTGTGGCTCTCCGTTACGGAGCCGGAGCATACATACAACCGACATATTCAAGAGGATAGAGAGAAGTGGAATGGCAAACGGGAAGAGGGCATATGAAGATCAATTCACGGAGGGCAAAATGAAGAGTCGGGTCGGTAAACGAGAAGGAGGGGGTAGTAGTGGCGGCGGTCATGCTTCCGAGTCTGAGATAGTCTTTTGAGGCATATATTATATAACACCCTGAAGAGTTTAAACACTGTAAGACTCCGGATTGCACGCAAAACTACATGCTGCTAGTGCTGCCGTCCATCAAGCCGATGGAGCTTTCCAGACGCTGTACCCCTCGTCTTGTTTCTTGACCATGTGCAAGGGGTGTTATGAGGAGGCGCACGAGGGATGTCTTGTGCCAAGAGCAGAGCACGACGAGACCCTGCTGAGCAGGAGCGGCTGAATAATGCTTGCATACAAATAGTCAAACGATTCGTACCTTGCAAGCTTTGAGGATGAGAATTCCGAGGGCTCACACTTCAGCCGTGTAAAGATTGACCATTCTCAAGCTCGGGAAGAACCTCGGTTCCTTTGGGCCAAAAAGTTCCAGGAGCAAGCAGGTCGACTCTCCAGCTGAGCTCGTAATCGATGCAAGCACAGTGGCCAGGGTGATTGGTGAGGAAATGGACAACGCGATTCCGGTGCATGAAAACGATGTGCTGGAAAGAAATGGGATCAGGACAAAGCAGAGGGATGAAAGGTACGTACTGACGAATTGAGGATAGAGAGTACCGCAGCCGCATTCTGCATGTCATGCATGACAAGGAGACGAATAGATGGATCACGCATATGCAGTGATTCATGGGATCATGCCGCAGGGGATAGAAAGATGAGTCGTACTTCTCTGCTCGAACGATGGATGGCCTTGACCGTTAACTTCGTGTCGGTCATGCAGCAGATTGCTCGGGAAAGAATTTCTGACTGATAAATGTTAGAAGACTATGCGGGTAGATGAGGGGATCGTGCCAAACCAGACCGGGATCCTTGCACAGAGCACTGTGGTCGGACGTTGAACGTGCGTGAAGATATAGGTGAGCGATACATGTCTAATCCGTGGCAACGATGATGCTCTTTGACAATCTCTAGCCGATAGCCCTTCGACAAGATGAGATCACGGTACTTTGACCATAGGGAGAGAGGCGAGTTTGACTTGGTCGTCATCCAGGGATAAATCCGCCAAGGAAGATGAACATGAGAGTATGGACTCGCAATCTCAGTCGACGGACTTGTGCTTCGTACCCAGAGAAGTGAGCGACCGGCTGCAGCGCCGGCATAAACAGTTGATGATCGCACAAGGCAAAAGTGAATCTTGGTGTACGAACGCGTGAGCCAAAGTGAACCCATAAACGACAAAAAACGCACCCATAAACTCTGCCAGTCTCGTATCCAAAAACTCGCGTTGTGACAAGATCGGGACGGTGCTTGGAACATTTGAGAAGCTTGAATGGAAATGGAAGCTTGCAGGGAATAACACAGCGGCGCGGACGGCAGCGCGAGGGACCATTCGATGCTTTGCCCGCAGAAAAGTCGGGGTCGGTGCACTGCCCCGCGATCGCGCTCACGAGTTTGTAAAATGCGCGCGCGCTACCGTAGGCGATGGGTAGAGACATCGAAGAGCCAGAGGATTGAGTAGGCCAACTCCTCAATGCGCAACATGGTGTGCCGTGCCGCCTCCCTCATCTTCTCGCACACGCAGCTCGGTGAAAAGCTGCGTACGTTAACTTCAGGAATGCCTGTCACTTTAGGTGATAGCCGGGACGACCGCGTCGTTGTCCTTGTCGTTGACGCACTGGTTCTCGCGACTCTACTTGGGGCGCGTTCTTCTCTGCGGTTTTCTCTGCGGCCTTCTACGATTGTGGGGCAGATGGGCAATCAGTTCTTGTAGAGTCCAACTCGCGTACACTACGACTCGGACAAGAAATCCTCAAGCGACGACGAATTTCCGAGATGAACGATGTATATCCCCGCCTCCGAGTATCAGGTGCACCCATCGACAAGATAGCCTCGTCGACCTCGGTGCTGCTCTCCTTGTTGTTGTAGCACGTATCCGACCAGACGTATGCTCGCACTCGTAGTCTGTTCGTGCCTTTTCGCAGAATTTGACCAGTTTCTGACCTTGGTGCGCTCGGAGTCTGTTGACTTGTAGCCTCTTGCTGGGTAGTTCGTGAGATAAGGGCTCGGCGTTACCCCACTGATGGGAAAAGATAGCGAAGCTGATCATAGATCGAATATACTCCGTCTTTAGCAGCACCAAGTCAGGATCTCTGAATCGTTTGAATGAAACGGCATACTTACAAAAGGAGCTATGACATCTACCACGGAAACTCCCAACATTCTGGCATGCTCGTCCTGTTCAAGCAGCGAGATGCGAATCCGAGACTCGATCCACAGCTTGAACGCTTCCCATACCTCGTTCCAGGTGACGAGCGTCATGCATGTTCGCAATGCGGAGTAGATGGGTGGGGAGGGTGTTGAAGACGTATGTCTCGAACGTGGACTGGAGATGCTGGCGCGCCAAAGTCTTCCGTTCGCTAAGGGTGAGTTGTAGGAAGTGCGGGGCCGTGGGGAGTTGATGTTTTCGTTTTGAGTGGAGTGAAGAGAAGGCAGAGATAGAGCTCCGTGGAAGAGGCACGCGTGCCAGGGAAAGCGTGACGGGGGATGGCACTAGTTTGACAGGGCCCGACAGTACTTCTTCATATGGGGGTGAAGATGTGTGATGGACAACGTGATTTGGGTGGAGTCTGGGAAGAACGGGTTTGAGTTGACTAACTTTAAGAGGGTCTGGTCACATGAAAGTGGGATTATCAATGGTACTCACCGCAACTTGGGCCCTGTATCAAGCGCAGCCCGTCAACGTGTCAGTTAGAATACACGGAAAGAAAACTTACGTAATACGAAAAGACTCCTCGAGGAGAGTCGTCTCGGGTCACGTGCAGCTTGCTCGTACTTGGTCCTAATGGACGCTTAACATATTTCGTGTTCTAGTAGGTTTGTCAATGAGGCGGAATCATTGTCCAGTGGTGACTCAAATAAATCGTTGTCTGATAACCTGTCACGGATTTTCTGGAGGCAGACTATTGGCTGGCGAGACTTGACACCCGGGCCGAGGTTGTAATTCCATTCAGCCGTCTGTAGGTTGAAAGAGTTTTTTATATTAGAAATGCATTCTAATCCAAGAACAATTCCTATCATATCCTCAGGGGATCGCATCAGGAGTCGGGGATTGGCGCCTGGCGCCGCTACGATATATTTTAGCACGGCAGTAAGAATGCCAGCAGGTGGGCGAGGTGACGATGCGGCCGCCGAAAGCGTTCGCTTCATTGACTGCGATTGCATAGCAAGAAAGGAAATCGACAGCGGGAATCGTCGTCCTACGCTTTAGTTGGGGAACAACCTATGTGGTGAATTGATCGCGAATAATACCACAGGGGCATGGGAGAATCGGGTGGTCAAACGACCCATAATTTACAGGCAGGGAGCGCGTCACGTCTCGGGATGCGATAGGTTCCTGTTGTTCCTGCTCGAGAGGCGGCGCAGACTTCTGGATGATGCATCTATGGTACTTACGAGACTCGGAGATGACCAATAAGCCGTACAGTTGGCGTCCCGATGCCCGGGTAAAATCTTTGGTCCACGAGATTGTGAATATTATGATTTGGAATGGAAAAACAGGACTCACCCCCGCATGAGACGCCTATAAAGCATCGGAGCATGGTGTTGCAGCCGCAGCCTGCCGGATAATGTCTTTTCGTTTTAAGACACCGGATGCAATCGTCCATAACGGCCCGAATGCGCATCAGCTATTGAAGAGGCTGTCGATATTGGATTGAATTGGTAGTGAAATCGATGAGGAACATACCTTTTAATCAATCTCCGGGTCGGAGAGACCAAAGTAGCGTCGTTGCCGTGAACAATTTGTTCGACTGGGATATGAATCAAGGATGATGGCCAGGGAGTAGAACGAAGGGAACCTACGTTATGCTTTTTCGTCAGAACAAGGAGACTGATCCCCGACTCGAAAGGGTAGGATAGCCTGGATCAGTGGATTGAGGCTGGGCAGGAACAACGTCCCTTTCGACGGTGTGGATCTAATGGAGACAAGCAGCGTGCGCGGCCTTCTTGATGACGCCTTTGTACAACAAGTTCTCGTCGGCTGGTAGAGGGTTAGCGACAGGCTGGAGTAATACACATGTATCCAACCTTGAGTGTTGTCGTTGACGACAGAGCCACCGCCAGCACTAGGAACATTGGATATTTATGACAGATCGAAGAGGAGAGGGAAGGTGAGACGTTACCTAAAGTACTCGTTGGTGGCCAAGAGGTTGCCATGTTCGTCAGAGCAGGAAAAGCGCATACCATTTGGGTGGGTTTTGAGGACATGGTCCCAGCGCCACAGCACGTCACGATCCACGTCGCAGTGAATAGGACGTTTCCTGTAAAATGAAGACTCTTGTTGAGTATGATCGCATCGTAGTGTGAAGGAATGGTACCGCAATCGATGGTCTCTGGATCGGGGTGCCTTCGAGGCCGAGAAGGATTGCTTGGAGAATGTGATGGCTAGAACGAGGATTGAATATACTGGCGGAACATAAAGCGAGAGAGAATACCCTTTGCCTGGGAAGAGTGTGAGTAGGTTGTTGGTGTAGGAGAAGTGCAGACTGACGGTCGTTGCCGCAAGGGAACCATAACTGAGGTGGAAATGAGATTATTCATGGTGGATGCGGCGCACGAGACCCACAAGTATCTTGATGGCTATGACCTTGTAGCGAGTATGAGCTGAAACGGTAGAGGCGGAAGAGTGCCAGGTTGAGCAAGCCTGGTTCGGTGAGGAATATGTTCCCGGCGCGCATGGGCCGCGTTTTGAGTGGAGAAAGCGGAGACAGAGCTCCGTGAAAGAGGCACGTGTGTGAGGGCAGGCATGGCGGGGGACGGCACTGGTTTAACGGGGCCCGACAGTACCTCAGTTCAGGGGGAATGAAGACCTGCGATGGACAACGTGATTTGGGTGGTGAATGCGACAAATCTTGGGTGGACTCTGGGAAGAACTTGACTAGTAAGACTCAGTTTCTCGAACTTGTTATTTGCCACGGTAAGAACTTTAGCTCGGCGAGGGTTTCAGGCATCGTTGCAAGGGCCCGCAGCGGCGGGGAGCCTATCGGACGTGACTGGGGAGTCTAGGGAGGAGACTCTGGAGTGCCTCAGGGAGGATGGATAGGCGGTGGCGGCTATGGTGCCACATACTAGTCACACGGACTCGGACGACGTCGGACGTTGGGAAACTGATCCGATTCATGAGTCGAAACAGTGAGACTTTTCAGGAAACTAGCCTTGATCATCGCATCGATTATCACCACGACCGCGACAGACTTGCCCACCGTTTAACGAGTCAGGCTACGCGAACCATGAACAACGACAAACCGTTTGCCGAACCCTTTTTGTCTACTACGCAGTGGCAGGCTGTGCAAGGAGGGCGTGGCCCGGGTGCCATCTTTGCCGAAACCATGGCAGATGATTATCAAAGGTAAGAACAACTCGGTACTACAATTAAGTTTACCGTGACTTACCACTGGCAACTGGCCCCTAGACACACAGGGGAATTTGCTCAGGCCTTGCAGAATGCTCTTAGAGACCTGGATGACCCGGACTCAATGACTCGGACTCGGAGCCGCAATGACTTGGACCCGGCAGAGCTCACAGCCACAGCTGCAGTCTCGGACTCGGATGGCATCCGGCAAGTCAGTCACGGTGGCTTCACTGCTTTGCCCTCGGGCTCTGGCCTACTGCCACAGTCTGAGTCAGAGCCTGGAGTACTGCCCCTCCAGCAGCAAATCCAGGCTTCAACTCAGCCAGTGCACAACACTGATTCGGACCTGGCAGGTAAGTGGAATGTCATGGTTGTCTGCCAGCACAGCCTGATTCAGAATTCACTCAGAAGTCACGGTCACAGGACCAGCTCTCACTAGTACTACATCAGAGTAGTATGGATATTCAATGCAAATTAATATTAGATTTCAACTCACAATCTATTACTAGCCAATCATTTATGGATGATTCCACTCCAACTAGTGCAAGTGATGCTCTGATCAACCAGATGAACACCCTTGCAGGTGCCAGTGATTCTTTTGCTCAGTGGGATCTAGATGCTCCAAGTCAGGCTGGTGGCTCTCAGGCTGGTGGTGATAGCACAGCTGTGGTTGTGAGCCAGCCTCAGCCTGCCACTTTTCATTTCTGTGGAAAATCTGGTAAGCTCCTATTATTTCACTTTGCTTTTGGTCTATGATATAATGATCATACTAACCCATCATGAAAGTTTTGTTCATAACAGCTTTGAAAGAAGCTAAGGCAAATCAGTGGATTGGGGTGTTTAGAGATGCTGCAGAGATAATTTGTGGTCATATCCGTGAAACGATGACAACCTCTGATTTCCCCAATGATGCTTTTGTCAAGAAAACCTTGTTGAAGGTTATTCATGAGTACTCAGAATATCAGGATGCATTAGAAAATGGTGAGTTTCAACTGGTTATCATAGTATTCAAATAGCCCTAACTTACAGTACTATCTACTAGCTCAGATGACCCTTCCAAAGCTGACAGGCTCTACTGGCAATTCTTCTGGGACAGTGTTGACTCATATGTCCAATTCAAGATTTAGTGCCTATATTATCAAGGAGCTGAAGAAGGTGGTGAATAGGTTCATTAACCATGTCTGGGAGAAGGCCTGTTATATCGTGAAGAATCCAGTCCAAGCTCAAGATGGACATTCATTCAGCCTTCTCTCCCACCATACACCACTCAATCTGAATCTATTGGATGTCTGGATTACAGAGTTGGACTCTAAACAAGGATATGGTGTCTTTCATCAAGGAATCTTGGATTATGATACCCAAGCCTTCACTATCCATGTGAGTAGTACTCTATTATGATGATTCAGTGATTTATTTAAGCTTGATTTTCTGCCAGGAACCATTTGGTCATCAGGCCTTCCAACAGATTTTCAAAACAGCAGCCTATGCAACTGGCCATGCTAGCTGTTTTGATTTTGTAGATAGGTTTGGAATACCCCTTATGTCTGTTACCATTGAAACAGGAGCTACTATATGTGGCTGGGTGAGTGGTTTATCATTATTCCCATTATGATTTTGTTATGCAGTGGGTGCTAATATTTAATGCAAAGCTTATTGCTGCACTTAAAGAGTACAGGCAACAAAACCTTGGAGCTTTTAGATGGTGCACTAATGCAAGTCGCAAGGAAGTTGAAGTCATCATCAAGAAGGTCTACAATTTCTTTATGACCATTATGTTTGAGACTGGACCAGATGGAACATCCTTGACTGAGAGAAAAGTCTGGCATGATAACCTTATTCAGTTTCTTGCAATGTAACAAGCCAAAGGAATCAGTAGTATATTGTACTATTGAACAGAATTTGTTGTCTTTACAATTGTAACAATCTAAAGGAATTAGCACATTATACTATTGAATACTAGAACAATTTGTTGTCTACAAAGATTGTGAGTGTCCCCTCAGGCTGAGTCAATTAATCAACTAGTCATAGCTGACATTGGATTTCTCAGTCACAGCCATGCATTGCAGGTGAGCTTAACAGCATGGCACAGGCAAGAAACTTGGATTCAATCATCTCAAACAGAAACAGAAGAACAGACATTCAACAATCATTGAATACAAACCACAAACCAACACTAAGGGCCATTGTTATACCATCAGGAGGTTCAGGAATGCCAGTGGTCAATCTGGGGTGTCCTGAACCCGACATTGCCTTGCCCACCACGTCCGGGGGGGTCTTTCCGATGTCTCAGCCCACCCCCGCTCTCATTCTTACCCCATCACCCGTCCTTCACTCACCCCCATCCCGTCCTCATCGCCCGTGTCAATGTCGTATACTTCCACCCCCCTGATTACGCACTTCAACCTAAACACCTGCGACAGTGCGTACACCATTCCTCCTTGTCCGTCAGCGGAAACACCACACTTCTCTTTTCCATTTCTCTTTTCCTTAGATGAAACGACGCACTCGGATTTTGTAACAACGAAAACTGCCCAAACAACGCCGACCTGACACCACTAATCGACGTCCATCTAAGGGACCCTGCGGCCGCTGTTCCTGTTCTTGGTTTTGCTCCCGGATCCGGCTTCTGCGTTTTGATCTGTGGCATCTGCATTTAGTTGGGTGTGTCCATCTTCGTCGGCTTGGACTTCCTCAAGATCGGAATCACATAGTAAACCACCTCCAGCGCCACAATTGGGTCGCCGATCACTTTGAGCGCATCCAGTCGGGCGACGTAGGCGGACTCGCCCTCCTCAGAGTATAGCCAGCCTCGGCTTCCTAGAGCGACGTGAGCAGCTCGTATTTCTTGGCTGCTTGGACGTAGGCAACATAGCGGGTCCCCCAGCTTACTGCGGGTATCATACACGCAATTATAGAGGACGTTTTTGTTTTTGCGGTCCTGCACAAAGGATGAGCACGATGCATATATTGCGAAATGAAAATGTCGTACATCGGTGTCTTGGACGAGCATGTCGGCGCCGTGCATCTGGGCTTCCAGCTCCTTGTACTTTTCATGGACGCTCGTGTTGAGCAATATGGCAAATGACGAGAACGGGTCCGTGATGACCTGCTGCTTCTTGTATGCCTCCGCGGGCTGTGCCTCCCCGTCGACATCCATCGTGGTTTGCTCTTCCTTCTCCTTCACCTCTTTGAAGTACGCAGCCTCGAACAAATTGATCCCGTACAAGGTCAGACACGTCTTGAGCTCGAAGCACCAGAGATCGCTATCAGGATCTGCGGGGATGTTATTGACGATGAACCGTGCGACGCAAGGGTGTAGCCCCCAGGCAAGCCCTGCGGCTCGGAACACGACGCCTCGATCATGATGTCGAACAGTTCCTTTCGGTAGAATGTCAGGGCCTTGGTGAAGGGGATGATGTCACCGTAGGGGAGACGACGAACTCGGTGCTGTCGCGGGTCGGGATCGGTAAACAATCCCAGGAGACTTTGGTAAAGTAGGGGTGATGTCCCTGACTTGAAACTCGCGCACGCGGAAGGTGAGGGTTGAAGAATGCGCAGGCGGCTTGGATTTGTGTACGGAGAACGCGCAGGCAAAGGTGGCGCCGCGGGCAACGGCTTCTGTAAGGATACCGATGGATCTATCGAGGAACTCAACGGCGTCGATCTGGTCGAGCGCCAGCCAGGTTTGTCGCGACCGCAGAGATATCTGTCATATGCAGATGATTTGATGACGAGTTGGCCTTTTGAGAAGGCGGGAACGGCGACGGTCATCCAGGAATGGCCAACCTTGACAAGGAGAATGCAACGTGGGTTTTCTGTTCGGGTCCGGGGAGGTCATCTTGGTGATACCCCAGCTCAGAGCGGCAGTAGTTGTGTCGTTGATTAGACGGAGTGTGTAGAGACCGGCGATGACAGCATCTTGATAGAACGTCGTTGAGCGTCGATGGACCAACCGGGGACGGTGATGACCACGTCCACTTGAGCTCATGACCTCAGAGTTTGCTTAGGTAGGCAGCCACGTGGCGAGTGGTTGAATACACTGTAAACTCTCTTAGCATCCAACCGAATAGTTCATGCCAACGAAAATCACGACGAACCCCGTCTTCATATTCTCTTCTCATGGCTACGTACCGCCACATCGCACACTTAGTCTGTTTCGCATACTTTCGGTACGTCGCGAGCGCAAACAAGCTAAACGCGAAGAAAGTAATTACGAGCACGAGTCCAAACAAGCTAAACGCGAAGAAAGTAATTACGAGCACGAGTCCAAACGGCGTCCAGGCGCCGTCCTCGCTCGCATTAGAAGTGCCGATGCCGAACAGGAACCAGCTGGTCGAACACGTAGAGGACCACTTGTCTTCATGGTCTACGTGGTGCTGTCAATGGTGGGCGAGACGTGAGCATAATGATGAACATGAATAAGAACGGATCCAAACCATGTCGTCCGTACGAGGAGGCGATCAAACGTGCAGTCTGGAATTCCTTGTCGTCGGTGCCGTTCTTAACTTGACCTGGACAAAGTCGCAGAATTCGAGACCGAGGCCGCGGACGAGCTCAAACGAGAGAGCGGAAGCACAGTTGACTGTATGCATCACATGAACGGGGAACATGAGCACCTAGCCCATAAGCTCACGAATACCCCAGACTCCGTCTGTGCTCAACATGTGGAAGAGAGTTGGAAGGCTGGTAGTTGAACCCGATGAGCAGGATTCCAAGCGGTTGTCGTCAAAAGCAATTCGTTCGAGGGCCTTGAGGATTGGGGAAAGGATGGTCCACTGGAAGGCGTGTCACGTGTTTTGGCGACTTGTGAAAGTATGCAAGACCTACTGTTACCAATTCCTCCGAGCTCCTTGTTGGTGAAGAACAAGGTTTTCCTAACAGCGTGCCTGTTTGATGAATGTCAGTGGAAGCCGGGACACAAAGGTTTGGTTGTAGGTAAGTTACGTGTTGAGGTAAACATAAACCTGCGCTACGTTGCACGTCAGAAATGAAGGCAATCGAAATAAGATCGTCCACCGACAATGAAGACATTCTACTACGGTGAGATGCGAGTGTCGGAAACCAACAGGAGGCTAAGGCAACTTTGAAACTCGCGATGTCGACACGTAGATTGACGAACATGTAGTCATGCATTGATCCAAAGAAACGCTGTGCCTCCTTGACGGCATTCTTGAAGCGTAAGCTCGGAAACGTGAGACCATATGAAACGATGAGCGAACAGACCTGTAATACGGTCGGTCCACGCCATCAGTATCTCGCCGAGGTAGAGACTTGGAGGGAAGCGATCAGATCCGATTGATAAGACTGAAAAATGGCGATAACTCTGTGGCGGCTGACGGTACCGTATCGACGTCAAGCAGGGTGGTCGGTATCGCGGTCGAAGATGGGCGGATGGGCAAATTTCGAGGTAGTCGAGATGCGGTCGAGGATGGAGTTACTTGATTTAGAAGTCCGCCCGGGCGTAACCGATTCGCGACTTACCTCGACTCGTATGACCGAACAAAAATAAAATAAAAGGATTTCGTACTAGTGCATACATAAAATTCACAAGCCCTCCGGGCACTTCTGGACCCACACGTGAGGGGACCGCCACAATACTCAGTTTATTGCGAAATACTCTCCAAAGGTTTTGAAGGAACAGTCCGAGTCCATATCTATATCAGGCATTTCCAACGCTTATCAGGAGTCCGAGTCGTGCTTTTAATTTGAGAGTATTTAACAGGAACTCGGATTTCATTGGTAAAATCATCGGAACGCCATAGGGTTGAAGCGTCAAAAAAAATTTGTTTGAATTAGATAAAGTCTTATAATGAGCAAAGTTGTCAAAGTTCGCCTCTTGAGAATGTCAGATTTGTTCATCGTCGACTCATCTCGTCACTGCCCGCTGAAAGTCGTTTCATCCTTGCATCACTGCTTAGGACGGGCCGCATCTGTGGAATATTAAGATAAGTCATGCAATTTCTGGATGAACGTACACGAGCCAATCTCTTCGGATACCGCCGCCGTGAAGGCCAACTTGCCGGGGATAAGAACGACGCGTTGTACTTTAGCTCAGTATCGTATCAGCATTTGATTGTAGACTACACCGTACTTTCTCAGCGATGTACTGACCTTCCTATTCTTGATTTTCAGGTACCCTCATGAACCACTCGCCCGAGCTTGGCCCGGATTAAAGTAATGATCGGGGTGCTTTCGCCCAGCGTCCGCGATCAAACAACTGTCTTCTATGAACGCGCGGGAACACCCTCGAGTTGCTCGGACGAGTGAAGAACACGACAGAGAAACGTTCGTGTTCGCCTTGATTATGTTACGTGCACGACCCCTGGAAATGCCGGCGCATCGTCCTTGAAGACATTGAAGGACTCTGCGAAGCCCGGATTACTAACTTGCAAACAAATCCCAGCGTCAGGCAAACAACACCGATGCGGTAATGCAGAAATGATAGGACCCACCCGGTAGCGTCCACCGCGTTCGTGCCAGCTTTCCTATATCTGAAACGAGTTAGTGGGTCGGTCACCTGTCAGCGCATGGATGAATTTAAAAAAAAAAAACTTCTTTTGACTCCAACTTCATCTTCTCTTCCAGGGGGAGGGCCATGAATTCAGCGTTAACATCGAACAAGCCGTCAACTTCCTTATCGGTGTCATGGTTCGTGAGGCTATGATGATGATCGCTGCTTACTACCAGAACCCGACGGCCGTCGCAGCCTCCCAGAGACGGTCGATCTCGGAGGCATCGCCAGCTTTGAGAAGGTCAAAGTTGATGACCAACAGTGGGTGGGTACGGACATTGCTTGGGAAAGGTGGTCAAGGCAAATTCCTCTGGGGTAGATGCCGACGCGGGGTCGAATATGGCCATGATTTGGTTTGGGGTGACGTCAGTCGAGCCGAGGATGTGTGTGTTGGGTACTAGTAACCTGGGGACGTGGTCCCTGCGTATCTGTTAGATGTCCTGCGGGGCGAATGAGCGAGGGCATAGATGAACAGGCAGTATTAACCTATAACCAATATATCGCACGAGCTGATCTGTACCAAAGATGGCTCTGCTGAGCGGGGGTGAGCTGGAGGTCGTCACGGCGACCTCAGATCGGCCGTTGTTTGGCACGTAAGACCCGCCGAGAGCTGTAGCGATGACCTGGTGGCCAAAGCAGACGTCTGCCAGATCATGGGCACGAGAGCGTATGTATGTGTTGATATGAGTGGGAGCGTATGGGAACGAGGCAGCGAGTGCGTTCATTTACCAAACACTTTCATGGATGGTTTGTTTGTGACGATGCGCCGGACGTAGGCGACGAGGTTGTTGACCCACTCGACGTCCTCGTTGGCACTTGAGCCTGCGTCACTGGGGGTGAGATCGGGTCGGAAAAGGGACGTGGAGACGTACGAGCTTCGGTGATGAAGAGGCCGTCGTAATAAACGCTATCTGGTGGGTAATCCCGCCTTTGAAGACGTTCAACGCATCGAACGTGAACGTGCGACGGGCACCCGAGTTGGTCCGTGCGAGTGACGAGGACAAGAGCCGCGTGAATATCTGTTCGTAGTTGCTCAAAGAGGTGAAGTGAAGATGAGTGGATGACGACTGTGTAGTGTTAGGTAATCTACCCACGCCACTGCAAAACGGATCCCGGGACCGGTTGAACATAAGTTTCCCCCCCAAACCTGTCCCCTAAAGGGTCCAGGAATAGTAAGGAAGGCCCTCCGGGCGGTCCTGAACCCCGGAAGGATGGCAGCAAGAAAGGTGTGACAGACTGATTTCGAGACAATAAATACACAGATTGTACATAAGAAACGGACATGTCTCCATCCCGTTTAGCACCTTGACTAGGGCTCAGTGTAAAAGTCGGACGTTCCAAACAGCCACTACCGCTCGAGCGATTTACCCCCTGTTAGAAACTGTATATTAGTCTAGACAGTTCCAGGGCACGAAAGCTATGTTTAGCGATAGAATGAAACCCAGGTGAAACAGTCCATCAATCGAGAACGTTTCATACTGCCGCTCCGAGCCCTCGCCATCACTAGATCTCATCGTCGCAGTCGTGGAACCCGAACAATGGAATTACCGGCACCCGAATCACTCGGTCCTAACGAGTTTCAATCTATTCTTGCCTACTTACGGGCACTCCTCCGTGATCTACCTCTGCAGCTGCCTATTGGTCATCCAGGCACCTCGAAATATACCACATTCCTTGTATTTGATTTGGATGTCGACTTGCTCGATCGGACTGGAAGTGAAGCCGGAGCATTGAATGAACAACTCAAAGGGATCTTCGGATGGAAGACATGAACCACTGGAGATGGGACTTTGCACATTGAGGAGCGTGGTGCACCAATAGCGGCCGTGGTGGATGTTCTCGAGTCCTTTCACCAAAGGTATCCTGAAGACAATGTCATCAAAAAATGGGGTGTTGACATCACCAATGGAGCATACAAAGCACATTGTGATCATGGACTTACGGTACGTCGCACAGTACAGTTTATGCCCAGTGAATAGTGTCCAGCTCACTGTAATCGTGATGTACTAGCCTATGGAGTATTCTGCTAGCACCGTAGCCAAAGGAGTTCAAAGTAAGCCCGGGCTGGGTCTCACCAAGACAGAATCACTGGCACAAAAGGTATAACTTAACAATTATCCGGGCCGATAGAAAAAGTGTTACTCACACTGTTTATTAAAGAAGTCCCCCACGGTTACGAGTTCTTCACTTTCAACCAAATCCAGTTCCGGTGTCCCAAAGATGGGCCGTCCTCCCAGTTTCTTGATGAACAAGCTTGTCACGCGATCAGCTGATCCTAAGGGCAAACCAACGTGGAGTTGTGTGGGCGACGGTTGCAATCACATGCGAGCAGGATATCCATCAGAGATCCGTGTGTTGAAACATGCATCAACATGTTCAAAGCTCAGTGCGGACCTCCGGCGGGAAGCAGCGGATGCGTCACGGAGTAGCTCACTCGGAGCATTGATTCAGTTGGACCAGGACACACCGGCAGAGCGTGGTTCAGAGTCATGTACAGACGAACAGCCTCGACCTGGAGCTGCGGAACCAGAGGATCGCCCTGCGAAGAGGCCAAAAAACCAGCAAACACTTGATGTTACCCCGTTCCGTCGAGCAGGCAAAGTCAAACAGGAGGAAGAACGACGAGCCTTCCAGCGGAAAATGGACCATCACATCATGCGCCTCATGTGTACACGTGGTCTGGTTCCTTCAATTGTGGATTCTCCGGAATGGAAGGAATTCGCATCAGCATTTAGTCCTACCTATCACCCCACGTCGTGCAGTACTTTCACTGATAACTACATTCCAAAGGAGGCGGCGTTTGTCCGACAGCAGCAGCTCGAGGAGTTAAGACGGCATGACAATTTGACTCTCACCTTTGATGGCACCAGTACACGCAAACATCAATCGCTTTATCCTGTCCATGCGACAACTCCAGAGCGTAAGACCTATTTTCTCGATGGGCACGAGGATTTGATGGCTTCCCATACTACCAACTGGGTCAAAGAAAAACTGATGATTGTGAGTTTGACTCCGATGGTGGTGCCATTGTGGACATACCAATGATAACTCCATCACGATTGTCAGACTATCAAAGAGGTTGGCGCCAGCAAATGGGCTGGTATCTGCTCCGACAGCACAAGTGTCACGAAGAATGCTCGACGGGACATAGTTGCCGCGATACCAACCATGTTCGACCTAAATGATGCATGTCATCATATCCATAACACGATCAAAGACATCACCTCGCTGCCATTTTTTGAGACGGTATGGACAAACAGATTTATTTATTTGTTTTATTTATTTTCCCATTAGATGATATCGCTGCTAAAACCTGTCATCAAGCATTTTAGCAAATCTTCGAGATCTGTCGCATCTCCGTGAGGAGCGTCGCATTGGTGGCACTGATGAGAAAGTCAATATGCTCCAAAAGATAGGAAATACTCGTTTCGGGACTTATTGGCTTGCTACGACATCGCTTGAACAGTGCTTTCCGAATATCAAAGACTTGGTCGAGAAAAAGATAATAAAATTCCGAGTAACGTCTTTGCTTTATCAGCAGACTCTATGATTGCTTACAAATTCTGTTTTGATGAAAATTAGAACAAACGGGTTCAGGAAATGTTCCTAAATCGACGACAGTTCGTGAAAATGGAAGGTGATATGGCTGTTTATGACACCATCATTGCACCTTTCATTCGGTCATTATGGTCACTCGAGGCAGTACATGCAAATGCGTCTGATGTCATGGTCTTTTGGCTGGCGATTGGCGCTAGTCTGAAGGACATCATCGATCGCGATGAGGATGAGACCGGAATATCTCGTTCATTGGCGCAACGGTGGGATACCCTCAAATTTCACCCGCATGCACGAGTCCTCGCGGTATGGCTCGAATAGACTTCTGTGCGTTAATGAAGCTTGCTGAATTCTCTTAGATTCTTGCAATGAAGATATTTGCACTCCTTGTCAACTCCATGCCAGATGAACGTACTAACTCCACTCTCACGTGGCTAAACTCACCCCTCCGTTCAAGTCAAAATGCACAAACGCTCGTTAATCTGATTCAAGTATGTCAGTGGTACAAGGCTCATAATGTAAGTCCCACTATGAACCTACTACGAGTCTACGAGATCACTGGCATTCCTTCACCATTTGACAGGATTCATCTGCAACCAACAAGAAACCACCATACCGCCCTGCAGTGAAGTTTCGGGACGTCGACAAGGATCTCCTCAATGCAGTTGCACTTGGCGCCGAGCATGGAAAATCAGCGGTGTTAGGCGGCGAGGTCAGTGCAGTAGGGAGTGATAGTGAGGAGGAAGATTGCGAGCTCGAAGATGACGAGCTAGAGATGACGCTATCAGCTACTCGTCTTCGGCTTGATGGCTT
>JBBPOK010000582.1:0-18714 GCA_038091415.1 Leccinum variicolor
CTGATCCTCGAATTCTACTTCTTGACGAGGCGACATCGGCTCTTGACACGCAGTCGGAGGGAATCGTACAGGATGCACTTGACAAGGCTGCAGCGGGTCGAACGACGATCACGATTGCCCATCGACTTTCTACGATCAAGGACGCGGATTGCATTTACGTGATGGGAGATGGCCTGGTTTTGGAGAAGGGAACACATACGGAACTGTTGTCTGACGAACAGAGTGCCTACTCTCGTCTTGTTCATGCTCAGAAACTCCGAGAGGCGAAGGAAATGGATGACGGAATTAGCACCGCAGCCGCCAGTATCGAAGAAAACATAGAGGAGATTTCCGAAAAGGAGGTTCCACTTGGGCGCAAGGAGACTATCCAATCCATTGGATCTGATCTCGCTCAACAGAGGAACGATGAAAAAAGAGAAAAAGAGGTTGACGAGGACAAGTACAATATGTTTTACCTTTTCATCCGGATTGGGCGACTTAATCGTGAGGGACTATGGCGTTACGCATTTGGCTCGATGTTCGCTATCGGTGAGTGTTCTTCCTTTGAGTTCACACCGAGTGGGGGCCTGAGTTTTTGCACAGTCACGGGAATGGTTTACCCCGTAATGGGTATCGTTTATGGCAAGTCTCCTTGTTCCCCTTTGTATCCCACAACCGCTCACATACCATAGGTCAAGCCATTACTGGTTTCTCTCAACTCGATGCTTCTGTTCGGCGATATGATGGGAACAGAAACGCGTTATGGTAAGAGAACTCATCACGTTGTTAGGTCGAAATTTCTAAATCCGGTGAAGGTTCTTCATTATTGCAATAATTTCGGCGCTCGCTATGTGTCTGCAAAATTATCTCTTTGCATCTTCGGCTGCTATCCTTACATCCAAGCTGCGTGAGCTCAGTTTCAGGGCCATCCTTAGGCAAGACAGTAAGCTTCCTTTCTTGCCCTTCATGTCGTATATTACATCCTACTTCCTGCAGTTGAGTATTTCGACAAGGATGAGCATAGCGTGCGTTGTGCATTTGAGCTGTTCGTTTTGCCATCGCTGACCTCGCTCGCTACAGACTGGTGCCCTCACCGCCAATCTAAGTGACAACCCGCAAAAGATTAGTGGATTAGCAGGCATTACCCTCGGAGCGTGAGTATAATCTTTGGATTAAATCCGGATGTCTTTAACGGGCAAGTAGCATTGTGCAGGCTTTGGCGACCCTTATTGGCGGTTCAGTAATCGGATTGGTTTACGCGTACAAGCCCGCTCTAGTTGGCATGGGTTTGTGATCTTGTCCCGTCTGCTATGTTATTGCTGATGATTACAATCACGTGTAGCTTGTATCCCCGTCCTTATATCCACTGGTTATATTCGCTTGGTGAGTTTGTTTTGCCAGGTACTTTTCATTCTGCTAAGCGATCACAAAGCACGTTGTTGTCTTGAAAGACCAAAAGAATAAGAGTTCGCACGCAAACTCGGCTCAGCTAGCTTGTGAAGCTGCCGCTTCTATTCGGACTGTCGCCTCTCTCACTCGGGAGGAAGACTGTCTGAGATTGTACAGCGAAAGTCTTGAAGAGCCCCTTAGACAATCGAACAAGACGGCAGTATGGACCAATTTACTGTATGCATTTTCGCAGTCCATGACCTTCTACGTCATTGCTCTCGTCTTTTGGTATGGTTCGGTGCTCGTTTCTCATCTGGAAATCAACACAACTTCGTTCT
Source organism: Leccinum variicolor (assembly GCA_038091415.1). Taxonomy (NCBI): domain Eukaryota; kingdom Fungi; phylum Basidiomycota; class Agaricomycetes; order Boletales; family Boletaceae; genus Leccinum; species Leccinum variicolor. Next base: position 1,707 of record JBBPOK010000582.1, read on the forward strand.
TCGTGGCTCTCATGGTACGTTACGCGTGCTTTGTCTAGTTTTAACCACTCAAAATCCTTGTAGAGCACAACGTTTGGGGCTATCCAAGCAGGAAACGTCTTCTCCTTTGTGCCAGACATCTCCTCTGCTCGCGGCGCCGCAGGTGCAATCGTCAAGCTAATTGACGCCACTCCAGAAATTGACGCCGAGTCCACTGCTGGCAAAACGTTCGAAGGGGAAAAGAAGGTCCACGGCCAAATCCAGTTCGAGAATGTGCACTTCCGATACCCAACACGACCTGGCGTTCGCGTGCTCCGAGATTTGTCGCTCAGAGTTGAACCTGGCACATACGTCGCTCTCGTTGGGGCCAGTGGATGCGGCAAAAGCACCGTGTATGTCCCATCCAAATTTAATCGAATACTTTCACTAATAGATCCTTCAGAATCCAGCTTATGGAACGTTTCTATGACCCTCTGGCTGGGCGTATTCTCCTTGACGGCAATCCTATCCACGAGTACAACGTTCAAGAGTACCGGAAACAGATCGCACTCGTTTCTCAAGAGCCCGTCAGTACCATTTATTGATATTTATTTATCCACAACGACTCAGTTGTTCTTCATTAGACATTGTATGCTGGCACGGTCCGCTTCAATGTCTTGCTTGGCGCAACCAAACCCCAATCCGAGGTCACGGAAGAAGAGATTGAGGCGGCATGCCGTGATGCGAACATCCTGGATTTCATCCGGTCCTTGCCTGAGTGAGTCCACGGACGTCTGATAGTTATACCCACTGACATGATTGCAGTGGCTTCGATACTCAAGTTGGCGGCAAGGGATCCCAGCTATCTGGTGGTCAGAAGCGTGAGTGGTCCATTTGCAACTGAGTCCCGAGGATGACTAACAGGCAGCAGAACGAATCGCCATCGCTCGAGCACTTTTGCGGAATCCAAAAGTCTTGTTATTAGATGAAGCGACGTCTGCGTTGGATTCAAATTCGGAAACAGTGGTTCAAGCAGCGCTCGATCAAGCTGCCAAGGGCCGGACAACGATTGCAATTGCTCACCGTCTTTCGACCATTCAGAATGCTGACTGCATGTGAGTCGTGCCTTTGTTTTGTTTTGTTTTTCGGTCACGTTATCATCTAACGATGGTACCTTATAGATACTTCATACAGGAGGGTCGGGTCAGCGAGGCTGGCACACACGACGAACTCCTCTCTCTTCGCGGAGATTATTATCAATATGTTCAATTACAAACATTGAGCAAGAAGTGAACTTCAATTGGGACATTCCCATTTACCTCTCAGACGTACACTAGGCTCACCAGTTGCACATGCCTACGACTATTCACTGATCCCCGCTTTACGGTCGGCATTCATTCATCATATGATCGGCCCTTCCAGGGAATCCTTGTTTTCATGAACATTCATTTGCAATGTATACCCACATTTGTTATGATCGAACAATGTAGTCGGATGAGTGAACTCTGGCAACATCATAAGAAATCAGTTTCAAGATCCCAAGTCCTTCCTAGTGGCATGGAGATCCGATGCATTCCGTCGATAGTACTTGTCTATTGCCAAGGGACTGTACAGTTGCAGAGACCGATGTCAAGTGCCAGCAGTCGATGATCAACTAGATTCTGGCAGAAGTGCCAATTGCGTTGAGCCGGCTCGCCGACTCGGTGCCGTTTCGGAGTACTTGTAGTACCCGGCTATGGCTTTTGGTCCAATTTCATCCCAATGTCAGACTTTACACCCACCCGCAGTCTGTTGAACCCCAAATTCGAGGGTTATAAGCTTCTTCTTCTTCTCGAACAGGACGATGTAGTCCGCCGCTATGATCTCCCATACAAGACCACTCAAGCCTCCTCCTACGGAAAGTCTCCTCTCACATTCGAGGAGGTTCAAAGCCGGATCACCCACAATCACTTGGTGCTCTCCCCGAACAAGGGGAGAGGTATATACGTCGATGCAAATCATCAGGTGATCGTGATCGACGTCGGAGACGTGAGGCTCTGTTCTGCGATCCGTGATGTTACTGATGCACTCCTATGACTACTACCCCGTCCAATTTGAAGTAGACTACCACAGATCCTTCTTTCACTGTCGCGTACGAGCTTCCCACTCCCGTCGCTGCTCCGCAAGTCGATCTGGTACATCACGAGTACCCCTCTGCCGCTTTCCTCGACGAATCTGTCGTCTTTGTCGGTGACGGACGGGGAAGCTTATATGTGCTCGACATTCCCATCTCTGGTCCTGCCTCCCTGCTTGCGAGTTTCGACTTGCTGGACAAGGAGGACGGCGCGGCGCCGAGGTCCTCCATTCCGTTCCGGTTGCACAACGTCGTCAGAACTTCTGACACGACCGCTGTAGCTCTTTTGTCGTCTAGACACTACGGAACAGGCTCTGATGCGTCGGATCCGTCAGTCAAACACCCCATGAAATATCACGAATTCGACGTATGGGCTGCCCGCTTCACACTCCCTTTTGAAATGCAGGTGGAATCTCTCGCCCTCGACATCGTCTGGCACAGGCGTGGAGAAGACGTACCAATGCTCATGACCTATCACTGCACCAGAAACGCATATTTCCTGCTCGGTAGCTCACCGTATCGCAACATCGGCGATCCTCATGCGGTTAATTACGACCCATCCCCCGACGAGATCGCACCGATCCCACGTCCAGAGGAAAGTCTGGACGCCGAAGGTCCTCCTCAACCTACCAAACCATATCCCTATTCCTGGACCCAAACGTCAGACGTCGTCACCGTGATCTTCCCCCTCCCTTCTACCATCGTGACGTCTCAGATTAGGGTTACTTTTTCTCAAAAGACGTTGACGGTACACGTCACGACGCCTCGCAGGGTGGAGAGTGTCACCTTTCCGCGCTACTCGGCGAAGCAACTCTGGGACGGCATCCGTCCCTCGACGAGCTTCTGGACGTGGGACCGCGAGGGCGAACGCGAGTTTGGCATCCTCACCATTCACCTGGACAAACAACACGAGGGCACCAAGTGGTCCCACGTCTTTGCCGCTTCCGGTACGTCGAGCGCGGAAGCAGACGACGTGGATGTCCCGGAGACGCTCGATCCGTCCGAACTCTACACCATCAGGGAGGCCCTAGAAAAGTATACCGCGGCGTTGCGAGAAGGCGACGACGCCAGCGGCCTGGATCTCGGACGTGGGCTCCCCACGCTCGCACAGGGCGAGATGGACGAGGAGGTGGACGAGGGGGTGGGAAGGATCGCGTTCGTCACTTGGGTCGGCGAGGACGGGTCGTCTCCGGCGTGGTCCGCGAGTACGCGGGATACCGCGTTCACTGTACTCTCGACGCCTCTTCCCGGCGCCGAGACGGGGCCGTTGAGTTTGGTGGTCAAAAACGGGCTCGACGGCACGCGACACGTGCTTCATGACGAAGATCAGACGAATGATGCTCAGTCAGTATGGAAGCACGAAAATACTTTCTCGGCTCTTGCCTTTGTCCTAGCCTCAAAACGTGACACCCGGTTCACGTACCACGCCTCCGACACGGTTTTTGCCTTTGAATACGGAGCGCAAGATCGGGGAGGCAATGTCTACGTATATCGCAGTTCCACCCCAAAGGAGTTGTGGGCGAAACAGAGCGTGCTGGCTGTTGGACGGGCCGATGCTGGCTCTCTGTTAGGAATCGGCGCCTTCACTCTGGGCAGCGAGAGCAGAAACACAATCATATGCCTTTGCGAAAACCAGCTTGTCATCCTGCGTAACGTCTGTTGAGCTGGCGAGAAGAGTTTTCAAGCAGCTTATATCTGAACCACTAGTACGATGTACAACCTGTAAGGAAGTATAAGATGTATGTTATCGAGGTTCGTAACACGAGAGGATGAAGGGAATAGGGACCATTATGAGGGTAATCATGAACGATCATTTGCTACAGATGCTACAACTGGAGCTAGGAAGGCTTGGAATTCGGTTGATGACAGCGAGGTTACAAAAATCAATAGATAGAGAAAGCGCGCTGAAGCCCAAAGCAGGGTCTGAATCAGCCCAGGGATGTCAAGCAGGACGAGGGATATGTGACAAAAAGGTGGCATGTGGCAAAGTTATGCCACCAGCGGGTCCTCGCTCGTGTCCATAAGTCCTTCGGCTTTCGTTACAGGATGAGGCTCGTCTCCCAATGGTTGCGAGTGCAATTGTTGAACAGGTGCCACGTCACCGTTCAGCCTGAGTTGCGAAACGGGAGGCCCTTCGGATGGTTCCTCCGGTGAATCAGGGGGAGGCTTGGACGCGTCGCCATTAATTTGGCTAAACGGGCCGTCGATGTCTTCATCTTCAATCTCCACCAACCGGGAACCACCCAACCCGTCGTCGAGCCCATCCTTCATGTCCTTCTCATATGCGGCCAAACGATCTCGCAGGGATGCAGCAGGATCCACTGGTCGTCCAAAACCAAAAGTTTCACCAAAGAACGACCGGCCAGGGTCCGCCTCCATATCATCACCACTATCGTCGTCGTCGTCTGTAAACATGAGTCGAGCACCGGTATCGGCCACTATGCCGGTACTTGGGCTGAAGGAAATCCCCCCCGTGCTGCCCAAAACGCGAGCGAAACCTGAGAGCGCGGCGGCGCCAAATAATGCTGGTGGGGCATTGATTTCTTCATTTCGTTGACTCCGTAGTCGCTCCCGCTCCTCCTGAGCCTCTCGCCTCGCCTTGTACGCCACGAGTCGGGCTGTGGTATAGATTTGTGGAATGACCTTGGGGGTGCTAAAGCCATGGGCAGTTTTGACGCGATCGCCAATCCAATCGTACCACTCTTGCTTCGACTTGCCATTGAGGATTGCGACGATGAGAATCGTCATGTTGTCACAACCGATTCCTGTCCCTGATGATGTATCGGGGGCGAGGCAGTGTGCACATATTTCCTCGCCAATTTCGTTGAGTTCTTTCCCCTCTGATACTTTTAGTCGGATGAAATCAACGACTTGTTGAGAAGTGAGACAATCCCAGATGCCTGTCGCGACGAGATGAACATGAGTGCAAATGGTGGGGGAGTGAAACAGACGGACCATCACAAGCCAAGACGAGGAACTCGTCTTCACGCGTCATTTCATGGACGGTAACGTCAGGGTCGGAGGTGATGACTTGCTTCTGGGGAATGAGGGAATAATTTTTCTTGAACTCGAAATCGCCCAATGCTCTCGACAGGGCAAGGTTTCCTTGAGTAGTATATGAGATGGAGGCCGGGGAGGATCGGTAAACACAGACCATTTACGCGACCATATTCGATGAATCCACCTGCACCGACGATGCGGGTTCGCTCAGCTGGAGGGAAGCGTTTGTTAAAGAAAGATGGACAAGGGGAAGGGAGGGACGCACTCTCGTTTGAGGGCTTGTGATCGAAGCTGAGAGGTTTAACTTCGCCCTTGACGCTGATGACGGACCGCGAGTCACCGGCGTTGGCCTAAAAAGGGAGGTGTGGATGAGGGAGGCGCGCGAAAAATTCTGGGACTTACGACGTAAATCTTGTTATCTTGAGTCAGTAGAGCGGCGACGGCAGTACATCCGGACGAATCGCGGGTGTGGGCAGGGTCTTTTGGGATGCGGCGGTGAGGCAGGGGCTGGAGCGATGAGAGTGAGACATACCAGCGAGAAGATCTTCGTCAGTGCCAAGAAAAGCCCTTTTCATCGCATCGGCGTAACGCTTCTCGCGATATGCATCCTCGGCAAGGAGACGCCTGTGAACGTTTTTTCCTGCAAACTTTGCGACGGTGCTGCCTGTGAGGAAGTGTGAGAGGGGAGAGAGGAGAGAGGAGGAAAAAAAATACCGCCGTGGCCGTCATAAACGGCGAAAAAGGCGTTCCTTTCTTTGGAACCGTCGTCCAAGGATAGGACTGCAGCGTGTGCATCCTCCATGGCTGTGCGCGGGAGAGGTGAGCGGGGGGATGGGTGTAGGGGAGGAAAGATACAGACTGATCCTCCATCCTTGCATCTCTGAGACGGCGAAGAGAAGGCGATCATCTTGGCCAACCTCTGATTTCTTTTCTGTCACTGTAGAAGGGGCGATGAGGGATGGTGAAGATAAAGATAACGGATAGACACTGACCGGGCGATGAGAGGGTCTGACCCTGTAGAAAGAGTGAATGGAAGAGAGACAAAAAAGGAGTAGTGTGTACTGACCATGCCTGGTTAAGACGTAAAGAGGATGGGGGCGGGGAAGGTGCGTGTATGCGTGTATGTGGTGGATGTATGCACTCGTCCTCAGCTAGTCGTCGTCGACGGTCGCACCACCGCCGCAAGTCATTCCCTATTTTGTCTTGTTTGTCTTTTCCTCCGCCACTGATACTTTGACTCGTTACTACGTTGATCCGTGAGTGTGAGTGAGTCGCGTACTATCTCCCCGAGTTCTCCTTTCGGTGCTCCGTCTCCTCAATTACTTACGTTCTCAATTTTGATCACGCGTCCGTATAAATGCTGTCGCGTGACCTCTTTTTCTTCGTCTCTTCACATTTCCCATCTCCTCGCTAAAATCTTCTCTGCCGTCGCTTGATCGTCAGTAAGCACCCCATCGTCACCCTCGTTCCGTTCATCCATTCACTTTCCCTCCCGACACAGATATGACGCATCGTCGCAGTCGGACATGGAGCACCTCGTGCTCCTCCACAGCGTCCCAGTCCTCCATGGCATCCATCTATGCCAAGATAGGCCAAGGATCTCCGCTCGTAGAACCGACTGAAGGTCGCCCCAATGTCTACGGGTCATTCACCACCACAGTCCCCGCTACCCCCTGGCTTCGTGCCCACCTATCTCTCCTCATCCCACGCTCGACCAAGAGCTGTGTCAGGCAGCGTGATCTGGACTGTGGCTACGATACCCCTCCCGATTCACCTTTATCGTTCTTCAGCTCGGGCTCTATGCGGAGCCCGTCCATCAGCCGCACCTTGACTGATTTTGATTCCAGTCCTCCCTCCGCGAGCCCGGTACAATCTAACCCCTCCACCTCTCCGCCATCGCCATTGATATCCAATGTCCACACCATACCCCAGCTTCATCCCGTCCTTGAAGCAATTGAAAAGCGTTCCATGCTTTCCTGTAAGACGGTATGCTCCGCTTGCAAGAAAACAGGTGCCAATTTTCCCCGATGTCCACGTTGCAGTGAGATGTGGTGCTCCCGAGCATGCAGACTACAAGGGGGTAAAAAGCACATCTGTGCTAATAGCAGCGCGGTCTAGACCGCCTCTTCTTCGGCTCTGGAGCTTGATGCTTTTAGATTTGGCTATCTTACGCCGCCTCTCTTTCCCATTTAAAATTCCATTTTTACGTCTTTGGGTATCAAGGTTACACACTTGACCCTCTTCCGAAACTGTATTTTTGTGTATCGTGTACAATATCGGCCGAGCCCACTATAAAAATTGACCACGATAGTCCGAAACCCACACGAGTCGTTTCAGGATGGAACTGATAACGAGATCGCTACGATTCTGCGAACACGATTTTCGTTCCCTGTGAGGGTATGATGCTGGCCACATTTTGCTTCCGTTTTGCCTCCCACGACGGGTGTGATGGTTGATCCCCCTGCGTCCCCCGAACAATACCTGGCCGCGCCCGCTCTTTCGTTGAACCCGAATTCTCTACGCCCTGAGAAGCCGGTATCGGCGTACGATCAGGTCGTAGATGTGACTTTCCCTTTCCAGATCGCCGATCGGCGTTCATCTGGTCGGGGCGACGTCTTATCCCACGAATCGTCATCTGTTGCGATTTCTTGATGTGGTTGGCATGTTTCCCGAATTTCTTCTCCCATATGCTAGAAGCACGGTATCAGAGGGACATGCAACAACCAGAGACATCACTCACGCCCTACGTGCCCGCTGACCCCGACGATTCTTTCTAGTTTCGTCTACTAGTTCCGTTTCACCATCGCCGAACTCGCTGCCCGAATCGCCTTGAATGAAACCAACAGAAAGGGAAGGGAGAAACTCGGATTGGCCATTGGCTCCGGGAGAGGGTGATCGTTTGCTCCTGGGACCCAGTGAAGGAACGTCAGTTTCATTATCACTGCTCTCTGGGCCCGACGTCGCGTCGTCGGAGTGTCGCATATCATCATCTGCCGACCCCGTCTCCGATGACACATCAACCGTGCCAGACTCCCAGCCATCTTCCGTCTCAGTCATTGCTTCATCTCCACTCGCGTTACCCCCATCGCCCCCCCGACCAGAGGGCTTCATGACATTATCACCCGTGGAAGAGGAGGCCTCTTTATTGTGGCTAGCACCTGTCCTTTTCCTCTTTGTAGTATTTGGCGGCGGTTGAGCCTTGTCTGTGACTTCCGCGACGTCCTCCGATCCCACGGACTGCAGTGACGTTCTCAACGTTTCCACTGTCGATACGACCTTTGATGCCAGTACCTTGGAACTCAGTATGCGACTTTGCACTTTCGCCAAAGGAGTCCCTGGCTCTCCGGGAGAAAGTAAATTCACGGCTAATTCTGCGAAAATTGATCGCATTAATGGGTTCGAAGAGAGCATCTTGTCCTTCTTGAGTTTGGTTGCCAGCGCCAAGCTAGCCAGTTGGTCATATATGTCATAGCTGAAGTGCTGCAGCATGTTGAGTTCTAGCTGGCAGTCGCAGCCTGTATTCAACCCACCTTCAACACCTCCATCTGAACACCCAAGTCTTTTGCAACGTCGCTCTCCGGATCCTTGCGTCTGTATGGCAAGCACGTTAGGAACCAGATCTCTGCAGCGCTAAGTTGACACTCATTCACCGAGCATCTTTCAGTTTCTTTAGCATCTTTTGCACCTCGAAGGTCCTCGCTTTCTTGACGATCCTACGGAGTTCCTTAAGAGACTGGTGCTGGGAAACAAAGAGTGTTGGTCCCTTGATAATCGCAAAGATCAGCGTGAAAGACCTGCCAGTTTGCGGTGGAGCTTGGCCTCTTTATCCTCCTGGTCGTGTGGTTAATATTGCAGGCCCAGTGGAATGAGCGCGCGGATATCCCGCAAGTTGGAGTACCTCTAATTCCTTGTCATTTGGTCTTTTTCGCTTTACACCGCGAACCTTTTCCTCAGGCGAAGGCATGCCACAGTTATGATGCTAACGCCAGATATCCAAACGAAAAAAGAGATATGGTTGTGGTCGGATAATCGGAAGCCGGCATCGCAACTACTTGCCGGTATGCACTACTCATTTGGGTTTCATAGTGACGCAATCAACCTTGCAGAGCAGGCCATCATTGACGATGTCTGCCTATGTACTTACATGAAGAGTACGAGGTCTGGGACTCCACCAACTTCAGTATCCAGACTAAACCAGAATTAATTGCTACTGACTAGGACTTTACCTGGACTCAGATCAAAGTTGTTCTAACCAGGAATATTAATAGTAAACACCTGCTGACCTAATTAGCTAGCCTGCTTAGTACCGTCGATGTCGGACGACACGGAAGAGGGAAAACTTTTCAGGTCCTTTGAGCGTCGCGATGAATTCGTTTCCCTTCAAAACACCATTCTCGCATTGGACCTAACAGCCGAGCCCGTACTCGAGGAGAACCGTGTCGAGTGCGATGGCTTACGGAGGCTTAGCATGATAGTATGTCTGTTCGTCGATAACGTCTCGTAGCCTCAGCGATCGAACGTCGCGCAGCTAGCTGAATACCAAGAACAATCCTATCTCCTGGATCCCTACCTCGAGGATCTCGTCCTTCCCGTCGCAGACTGCCTGAGAATGCACGCCAAAGCGTGCACGTCCGACTCATCCGTCACGTCTTCCGTGAGCCGGGTGGGTCGTCTGGCTGATTTGCTGTACAACTACATCAAAATGAGGGGATATAAAACGATCAGTCAGTGATTCCGTTCGTTCTATCACGATCAGTGGCGTGTCCTTAAAATGACTAGCTAGGTTTTTCCCGCACGAGATCGCGGACGTGACCGTCGCCATCGACTTTATTCGTTTGCCAGATGGGCCCGCTGCTCATCCGTCCCAGTGGGCACTGCGTTATGTCGTGCTACTATGGATATCGCTCGTTTGCAGAATCCCATTCGATCTGGAACAGTTCGATGAACCCGGTCACAAAGGGCGAACTGCTAGTATGCTCGAAGCCACCGGTAAGCTGTATCTGGATTATGCAGGCCTAGAGCGCGAAGCTGCCGCTGTGCTCCTTTCGCGTCTGTATATGCGGTAGGTTCTGTCGTGCAATTTTGAGCAGGTACTAAAACCAGAACAGAAAGGATACCAAACAACGATGGTCGACTTTCCTCACGTGGTCCAATTCTGTGCTGCAGGAAGCGAAACAACTGTTCTCTGTGAGTGTATTGTGATCATCGTCCATCTGACCTGACGAGGTCAGGTTATTGGTGTCTTGCAAGTGTTGTGCGAATTTATCAAGTCTGGTGCTTTGGAGGAGTCCCGCTCTGCCACCTCTACACTGTTGGAAATATCGGAGAACATTGGAAAAAGCGAGGGCTTGATGGGCAGTACCCTTGTTCGCAAATATAGGGCGAAATTGTTGTCAAGGGTAGGGCTCCGGCTGATTCCCCCAAGGACTAGAATTTCCAGGATGAAGAGTCCGTAAATTATTGTGCTCTGGTGAACGCATATTCTAAAGTCGCTTCATTAGTTCGCACACTGGAAGTAACAGAAGCTCAGGATAGAACCCGGATAACCGACGAGGATGACGATATAGACGTGCCGCAGGAAGTCGAAGTTATCCTACAAGCGTTATTCGATTCTTTGCAAGACAAGGTAACTAGGTTTCACTGTCTCTCATGTCTTAGTTGAATTTTTCATTGGGTAGGACACTGTGGTTCGATGGTCCGCAGCCAAAGGTGTCGGCAGGCTTGCGGAGCGTCTCCCGAACGACTTTTGTGCACAGGTTCTTGAGACCATATTGAACTTATTTTCTATACACAGCATTGCGGGTGCTTCCGTCTATGACATGCCATCTGTCGCCGAGGCAACATGGCATGGTGCATGTCTGGCGACCGCCGAGATGGCACGCAGAGGCCTCGTGCACCCATCATTGTTGCCCCAATTACTTGATTGGTTATCCAAGGGAAGGGCACGAGTTTCCTTGAGATGCAGAAGCTTAATTTAATACCCAATAGGCCCTTTACTTTGACATCCGAAAGGGTGCGCATTCAATCGGGTCCAACGTGCGAGATGCCGCAGCCTACGTCATTTGGGCCCTGGCAAGAGCTCAGGATGTTTCCGACCTTTCCCCACATGCTGTCAAGTTATCACAGTGCCTTGTTTGTGTCTCTCTGTTCGATCGCGATGTCTCCATCCGGAGAGCCGCAAGTGCTGCATTCCAAGAGCACGTAGGCAGGATGGTGCGTCGCCATTGTGCTTCCTACCTACTCAGACACCCTGAGCATTCTTTTACGGGTTCAGGGTTTGTTTGCTCATGGTATCGACGTGCTCCGTAAAACGGACTTTTACTCTGTGAGCATACGGCGCAACGCGTTCCTCGCGGCCGCTCCACAAGTTGCCGAGTAGGTCGTCTCTCTGCTGAGCTTCGCTGTTTTTCCATTTTCAACTGCTGTGTGGCAGACATGTTGAATACCGTTCGGGTCTCATCGATCACCTGATTTCGATTGCGCTGCGTCACTGGGACGTTGTGATGAGGCAGCTGGGTGCTAAGTCCTTGAGGCTAGTATGCGAGATCGACCTCGCGTTGTTAGGGCCGACATGCGTATCGCGATTGGTAAGCCATGATTTCCAGGTCACTGTCGGTGATGAACCCGGATTGGTCAGGCACCATTGCTACGTTCGGTGGACACCACGAATATCCATGGTGTGATGTTGGCGCTAGCGGAGTTGGCCGATGCTTATCAGCGACAATTTTTTCCGGATGGGGATGAGAAACGGAGAGAGGTCAGTCAAATCATGACGATATTGCACTTGATTATCACATAATCCTTTGACAGATTTTCGGTCTCATCGGACATGTCTCGAAGGACGTCATTCTCGCGCCTCGGAATGAGCAAATTCTCTGCGCAACTTGTAGTCTCATCGCCGTCAGTATCACCGAGCGGGAAGCACAACAAGCCCAAGACCAATCACCTGTCCCAGATTGGCGGTATATCGTCGATCAAGGGCTTCGCCACAGGGGTATTAATGCACAGGAGGCAGCCGCAACCGCGATGGCCACGATGAGTTCTCTCACGGACTGCTCCGCGTTGGTTCAAAGATAAGTGTTTTATTTGCATATCGGGTATGTGCCGGGGTGTGTGTGTACTGAATTCCCTCCACATTGATCAAGGAATTCAGACACGGGTTGCCGTCGTTGCAGCAGAGTCTGGGGCATGTGTTGGGCGTACTCGACTACGATGCACACCCACATGTTCTCCCTGAAGTGGTGGATTGCTTGCTGGCAAGCGTCAGTTCGGAGGTGAGGGCCCCGATTCTAAACCACAGTCTCCGCATGTTGCCCTCATTAAACCGGTGATTACAGTCAGCCGCAAGAATGACAAATGTCGAGGCGCGCCGGAACTGCTACCTGGCTATCCCGAAGATCTTTACAAATATAACTCCGAGGTTGGTAGAACGTATGTTTTCCGTTTCCCGATGAGGAGTTATTTTATGCCCGACCACCCAATCGTAGATTTCCGATCGGGCACAGTCTGTGCCGTATTCGATGCATTGGACAGAGGACTGGAGGACTACACTACCGACGAGCGTGGGGACGTGGGGTCATGGATACGCATCGCGTGTATCCGTGGCCTGAGTTCAATCATCGGAGATCTATTCCGCGTTTCTGGCAGCCTGCCGGATTTTTCTTCCTATTTGCCACCCCACAGATACCACGCCGCTATTGGAAATATTCTTCGGCAGGGTGTGGAGAGGCTCGATAATGTCCGCCAAATTTCTGGCGAATGTTTTATGCGCATCCTGAAGCTTCAGCTCCCCATTGCGGAACATGCAGAGAGGTGGCAAATAAAAAACATGGGAATGATGGAGGAGTTATTTTTTGCGTGAGTAATTTCCCGAAACAGCAGAGACGGCGGATGAACAAATTTATGCAGCAAGAGCGGCGATGAGCACACCAGCTGGAGTGACGGAGGGTGGTTGTTTCCAAAGGCCGTCAAGATCCTCGAGATACTAGAGTATCGGAGATCGGTGCTGAGTGGTTTAGTAATGAGCGTCGCCACGAGGACGGGCAGCACCGTATGTTGTTTTCCGTCGTAATGGGTTCCGACAGGAGGCTCACATATCAACATATCAACGAGCTAGCAACGGCCTGCAGCAACGAGTCTCGCTAGTTATACGAAGACATTACCCCTGACTGGTGTCTCGGAAGAACAATACAGCCTCTCGGAATTTGGGAGCGACCTCGTCGGCCTGGCTCGTTCGAACCGGGTTTCCAATAACGTGGTGATACCAGTACTGCATACGTTCAATATGTTGTTCGAGGAGGATGCCTTGGCATCTCTCCCGGAATGTGAGAGGGGTGCCGCATGGTAAGCAGCAGTCGGGTGGCGTGTATGCAAAACTAACATTTGTGTTATAGCGTCGATGCCTTGTTGTCCATCTGCTGCAAAAACGTGTTGCGCATCAAGAACATCCAACGTCTCCAAGAATCAATGAAGATGTAAGTCACAATTTATTAATGCGGGCTGAACCGATGCGATCTGTGAACATGGCCACGGCACAGAGTTATCAACCTATGGACGCTTCCTTCGGTTGCGAAAGCGTGCTTATCCACAATTGCCGAGTTACTCGAGCATCCTTACCCCAGAGTATGTATTTTTGCCGATCGGGTAAGGAGGGATAGTGAATTATGCAAGCAGGTTCGATCGAGCACGGCCGAGCAGCTGTACATTGTGCTGCAAAGCAAAGATCTGGGATGGGAGCCAGACGAACGAATCGAGGAGATGCTTGTCGAAACGGAATGGTGGGTCGTCCATTGAATGAATGGGCGCGAGTGGTGGTGCTGATATAACGTGTCTGGCAGGTCGTCTGAAGATGTGGATAAGGTGAAAGACATGGCACGAGGCGTGGTGGATGCACTCGGAATGAACGCATTATAGTTGCCTTATATAGAAATAAACCAAGCGGCCTGCCCTTTCGGGCGTGGGAATTTTCGGCTGCATGCCAGGCCAGCCGACTCGGGGACGGCGAGCGCAAGTTTGGACCCTCTCTCTTCGTTCGCTGCGGTCATCGCATCTCGTCGTCGTCATCATCCATCATGTCTGTTGACCCTCGCATTACCGACACTGAGCTGGCAGCAATAAATGCGGCTGCGGTGACGCGAGAGTATCGCGTACAGCCTCATCTCGGTGTGTTCGCCAGCACGGCCCGTTCCTGTCCTCGTCCGACTCCGTTTCTATAGATTATCGCACCGTATCTGCTATCAACGGGTGAAAATATTATGATTGTTCTAACGCATCGCTCATTGATCGTTTTTCAGGCCGCTCGTCGTCCTGGACAATGTCAAGGTGGGCAGCTGCATATCGCGCTCGACACACCGACGGGGCTGACGCCCGAACAGTTTCCATCGTACAACGAGATTGTGCAGCTGACCCTTCCTGATGGCTCAAAGAGAGGCGGTCAGGTGCTCGAGGTCCAAGGGAAAAAGGCGATCGTGCAAGTCTTTGAAGGCACATCGGGCGTGGACGTCAAAGCGACCCACGTCGAATTCACCGGGAGCAGCATGAAGCTACCTGTCGCAGAGGATATGCTTGGTCGCATCTTCAACGGTTCCGGAAACCCCATCGACCAAGGCCCAAAAGTGTTTGCCGAAGACTATCTTGATATCAACGGTGCGTTGATTTCGGAACTCTCGTTGTGCCCGTACAAGGTTTAGTTTAGGCTCTCCGATCAACCCGTACTCTCGGATATACCCTGAGGAGATGATACAAACTGGGATATCCACAATCGATACAATGAACTCCATTGCCCGCGGACAGAAGATCCCTATCTTCTCAGCGGCAGGTCTACCACACAACGAGGTAGCCATAACGTTGACTTCTGTGTGCCTATCGCTGACGGCTCACGTCAGATTGCTGCGCAAATTGTACGTCAAGCTGGGTTGGTGAAGCGCCCCACGAAAGACGTGCACGATGGGCACGAAGACAACTTTTCGGTCGTGTTCGCTGCGATGGGGGTGAACATGGAAACGGCGCGGTTCTTCAAGGAGGACTTTGAGTCCAACGGGAGTCTTGACCGAGTGACACTGTTCCTGAACTTGGCCAACGATCCGACTATCGAGCGTATTATAACGCCTCGGCTTGCGTTGACGACTGCGGAATACTACGCGTACCAGTTGGAGAAGCATGTGTTGGTGATATTGACGGACATGTCGTCGTACGCAGACGCGCTGCGGGAAGTGCGTATGGATGGTTCGGGTGCCTCTGTGTCGTGTAACTGATGTGAATTTGAAATGTAGGTATCTGCTGCGCGGGAGGAAGTGCCCGGACGTCGAGGTTACCCGGGGTACATGTATACCGACTTGTCGACAATTTACGAACGTGCTGGACGTGTCGAGGGGCGGAACGGTTCGATTACTCAAATTCCCATATTGACCATGCCGAATGACGGTGCATCCCTCGCATGAATCCCAAGCTCCGCTGAACTGATACCGATCATGCAGACATAACGCACCCCATTCCTGACCTGACAGGATACATTACCGAAGGGCAAATATTCGTCGATCGGCAATTGCACAACCGACAAATATATCCTCCCATTAATGTGCTGCCATCACTTTCACGGCTGATGAAAAGCGCGATCGGCGAGAAACTCACGAGGAAAGACCATAGTGACGTATCGAACCAGCTGGTGAGTGGTGCCTTGATTGTGGCCATGGTTTTTTGATTATTGACGGCAGCCACGTGTTGGTAGTACGCTAAATATGCGATAGGAAGGGATGCTGCTGGGATGAAAGCTGTTGTCGGTGAGGAAGCACTGTCAGCCGAGGACAAGCTGGCGTTGGAGTTTTTGGACAAATTTGAGCGGCAATTCGTCGGACAAGGTGAGAGAGAGCAAGAGAGACGATTGATGATTCTGACTGATGTGATTTACAAAGGGCCGTACGAGTCACGCACAATCTTTGAATCGCTGGACTTGGCGTGGACGCTGCTGCGTATCTTTCCGAAGGAACAGCTGAACCGCATAAACCCGAAGATTATCGCGGAATTCTATGGACGGAAGCCTACAAAGAAGGCAAGCGATGAAGAGGTGGAGGAGAAGCTCGTTGATGCGTAGATTATGATAAGTACTAGTGGACATGACGTGGAGGAGCGCATCAATCGATAAGATGGTACGAGTCAATCATGGCCGCGGAAAGAGGGAACGTGGGGATGGAAAGGATGGAGACGGAGGGGGCTAGTACACGTTTCCAAGGTGGATCGATCGTGATTTTTTTAAAGTTATTTATTGTCGGACAGCGTGGCAGCCTGCCAGTGCCGCAAACCTTGCAAGCTTTTACCCGCTTTGACGACCTTGCTCGCACCGCCAGGCAGGCAAAACCTCAAGCAAGTCTCCATGCGACTGATATAACGTCTTTTTCTCTTTCCTCTCTCTCTCTCTCTCTCTTCCCTTCTCAACAACTCTCCATGGGTGACCTCGGCCATCCTCTCCAGGAAATTAACTGCAGAAAACGAAAGGCCGACCAGGACGTCGACGATGTCTCTCCTTCCTCGGTCGCTACCACATCCACCGACAACATCCTAGCAGACCGCCCACAAGCTCCCAGGCAGCCTCCCTCCTCCCCCTGGCTCTCCACCGACACCGCTCACGCAGTATGGCCCGCTGACCACTCCCCTTCCCCCTCCCCTCCCACCTCTCCGCTCAACCCAGACCCCGTCCGCTTCCCAAAGCGTCCCCGCGTCGACACCGATCTCGCAAAGTCTCACCCCCGTGTACAAGACAGACATCCCTCCCCAAGAACCTCCCTCCCCCCGCACTCCTCCCCTCGCCGCTCCCGCAGAAGGGATCTTCTCTCCCCGTCCCCGTCCCCCCCTCAGACGCCCGTCCTCAGGATCGATCCCGCCACCCTCCAGCCCCCCCTCCCCCACATAGATCTCTCCTCCCCCCATATCCCGTCCCTACAT
>JBBPOK010000583.1:0-18712 GCA_038091415.1 Leccinum variicolor
CGGCTTGGATGAGACGAGTCACGACCCCGACAACTTCGAGCGACAGCAGTAGCTCAGACTCCGATGATAGTGATATGAGCTCATTGTCCTCATCATCGAGGAACCCTCGTCGCAAGAAACGGCACCATAAAAAGGGCTCTAAGAAGAGACGAAAGAAATGCTCCCGCAGCCGCCGGAAGGGATATGGCAAGCTTCAAGTTGCCGTATCCAGGCATCTGCATCAGGCGGCTGTGCACTGAAAGTATTTCTTCCATCCCTTCTTAGAACCCTCAAGTTTAATGGTGCCATTTCTTGCGATGAAGGTTCCTCGATGATGAGGACAATGAGCTCATATCACTATCATCGGAGTCTGAGCTACTGCTGTCGCTCGAAGTTGTCGGGGTCGTGACTCGTCTCATCCAAGCCGTTATCTGTTCCGCGCTTGCCCTGGAGGATACACCCCAAGTAGCTATTGGGCACTATCTCTGTTGGACCGGTTCCAGCTTCCGGGAGCTGGACGCTCGGGGTCGACGCTTTTTTGCCTTCAAGGCTGAGTCAATCATCCCTTCAATAGGATTCTTGTTTGACGTGTCCTGGTCCCGCCCTTTGTTCGATCCCTGCGGCGTTGCATCCGCCACTGCGGGTACAGGGTTCTATTCCTGTGGAGCAGACTCCGGGTTTTTAACTTTCTGAGCCTGCGACCGCTTTTGTTTCGAAGCGTCCAACGCGCGATGCTGTTCGTCGATGTCAAGTTCTTGGTCGTCGAACGACCCCACTTGCGTGGATCGACAGCTTTGCCCTTAGCTTTGAGAGCATCCTCTCTGGGCGACGTGTCGGTATCGGTTTCTGCGGCAGCCTTTTCTGTCCTCTTACACTTACGGAGGATAGTCCGTTGCTCTGGGATGAGTTTATTGCTTTACGCCGCTCCTTGTCGACGGCTGTCATTCCAGTGGATACACTGGGTTTTATGCTTACGCTGAACGGCGGTCCACTCGCGGGGATCCGCGTCTGACCCGACCGATTCATCTGGGTAATCCCCAGGGAATGACGGCGCAGCCACGAGATTCTCTCTCGCTTGGCCGCTCCCATGGTCCTCGTGGACCGATCTCGACGCCTCATCAGGCGGAGCAGTATCAAAGCGCACAGTCTCAACCTCAAGGGGAAACCGTTGAACGCGTATGGTATCATCTAGCGCAGCAACAACACGGTAGGTCCGTGGAGCACGCGTAGGAGTGGAGCAAGCTCCAGGATCATCTGATCCGAGCCCACCAACTGGTTTACTGGGCGAGAGAGACGACTCGCTAGTAGCTCGGCGCTGAGGCGCCTCGTCCGCAGACTCTGCAAGAGCAGCGGTGTTTCTGAGAGAGTGTCGACCGGGGGTACTTGATTCAAGGGGTGCCCAAACCCGTCGAGTCCGCGACGGTCGAGGGAAGGAAAAAGAGAAGAGGAGATAGAGATAGTAAACGACCACAAACTTCAAAGACGGGGTTCTGTTGTGGGGTACAACGAGCGTCGAGAAGCTAGGTCACCTTATATACTACGGCGACACCGTCTGTCATGCACTGTCACCTCTACGGAGCTCGAATCGACTGTCCGTGCGCATCACCGCCTGTTCTTGACGGGTCGCCCGTCATTTTGCTGATATATCTCGCCTCGTTGCACTGACGCGAAGTGTCCATCATATCATATCATTCAAAGTTTCGTTGACAGCGACAACAACGATGACGGTCGTCGCACGGAAGCAATCACGAAGGGATGCCTGAGGAGTCTTCGGCCTATGGGCTCCCCCAGAGTTGATCTTCAAAGCGTCGACGCGCAAGTGTCCTAAACGACTCGGAGTACTTGGACTTGGAGGTTGGTGGGTATATCGACGTTCCGGTGAGCGTGGATATGTTTTCGGGGTGTCACGATCAACTTTGCTTAGAGACGCGACAGCTGCCAGGACTGGGGTGACCTGTGTCATGTCAGAGGTCAGGGTGACTCGGCCTGCATTCCGTGCAAAGATAGAAGGTGCCATCGTCAAGATCTTCCATTCATAGGAAGAATAAATCAATTCCAAGTCAAAGACGGGCTGCGTCCGCGAGAAACGGATAGGCCTTGACCCGTTCAGACCTTTTGCACGGAAATGTAGTTGGGTGGCCAGCGCATGATATAGGCATAAGGCCTTGTGCTGCGGTTGTGCATGAGGTTTAACCACCGAAGGAGGCAACCTGCGTCCTTGTAACTCTCGCGCCTGGGGAAGCTCGGGCTGGCGATAGTCTCCGTGTCAACTTCAAGTTAGCTAGTACGCCCACTAACCTGTGTCATTCCTTGCGGTGTCGAACTACTGCTACATTCAGAGCAGCTTGGTAAACGCAGAGACTCAATACTGGCGCCTGCAATGAACAAATGGAAAGTTGTTGGTCATTAAAGTTGTGCTAAACAAGAGACAGTGGGGTTATGTGCTAGAAGACAATGGAAGGTTGGTGAACTGGATTGGCCCAACGCGTAGACGGGTGTAGGGATGCTTGTTCTTGATAGTCTTTTGATACCCCTTTCTACGCTTCTTCTTGAAGACGACCTCCATTTTGCCCTTGGTATGCTCTATCACGGTGGCCTCCACTTTGACGTTATTGCGCGGGATAAGTGGGTCGCCTCGAAGGGTGTATTCACGTGATCCGATTTCGTGTATGTCACGGAGATGTAGTACATCACCCACGCGAACGTCCTTGAGGTGAGGAACGGTGAGGACGTCGCGTGCAGTTAAAATGTATTTTCTTCCGACCACGGAAGCGATGACATATTGGGATGGCTGGGAACGGATGAGGTTCAGTGCTGCTTCGGCGGTTGAGCCTGATGCGGCAGAGTGAAAGGAGGAAGAAGCGACTTGACACGACACGGGTGAGTAGACGTGAACAAGACGAGAAGTGGAACTGCTCACCTCGAGAAAGCCAACTGCGAACGGCCAACATGGAACCTGCTCTAAGAAAAGCCGTGACAGAGTATGTGTGTGACACAGTGTTATTCCGCGTCGCGCCGACTCAAGGTTGAATCGGCGATTCAAAGATATAGTTTTTGGTCGTTTCCGAGAATTCCCTTACTCCTTCATCCTCACCTTCGACAATGCATAGAATCGCACTACGAAACTCGGTCCGCAAGGTCTCTTTGGCCGCTACTCCCAAGGTTAGTTCTCTACCTTTTCTTCATTCACTTTTCAACCTTTTTTTTTCAACCGACTAGAACTGCGCGCTACCGTCGCGCACATATGCAACCGCCAAGCCTGGTCTGTTTTTTTCTCACTCTTCATGCTGCAGTGCACTCAATGGTCGGTTCTATGTGCCCGCGTCTTCTCATTTGCAGCTGCGGCCGAGGTCTCCTCAATATTAGAGTCTCGCATCTCAGGCACGGCCGTGGGCGGAAACGTCGAAGAGACTGGTCGCGTTTTGAGTGCGTTCATTTTCCAGCCCTTCGTCTCAACTATGATATGAACTCTTTCTTCAGGCGTCGGTGACGGTATTGGACGCGTCTGGGGTCTCCGGAACGTTCAAGGTACGGTGTTTCCCATTCCACTCGTTCATGAATAAACCGTAACTTGTATGCAGCCGAGGAGATGGTGGAATTCTCTTCCGGTGTTCGGGGCATGTGCTTGAACTTGGAGGCAGACAACGTCGGTGTTTCCATCTTCGGTAATGACCGTCTCATCAAGGAGGGCGACACCGTCAAACGTACTGGTCAAATCGTCGATGTACCTGTTGGCCCCAGTCTTCTTGGTCGTGTTGTAGATGCTCTCGGTAACCCCATCGATGGAAAGGGTCCTATAGAGGCTGCCGAGCGTCGCCGTGCTTCTCTGAAGGCTCCCGGTATCCTTCCCCGTCGTTCCGTCAACCAGCCCATGATGACCGGGCTCAAACCCATTGACGCCATGGTTCCCATCGGTCGTGGTCAGCGTGAGCTCATTATCGGGGATCGTCAAACTGGTAAAACCGCTGTCGCCATCGACACTATTCTCAACCAAAAGCGTTGGAACGAGGGCAAGGACGAAGACAAGAAGCTCTACTGTGTTTACGTCGCCATTGGTCAGAAACGTTCCACTGTTGCCCAGCTCGTCAAGACCCTTGAGGAGAACGACGCTATGAAGTACACTATCATTGTCGCTGCTACCGCTTCGGAAGCTGCACCTCTGCAGTACCTCGCTCCCTTCTCAGGCTGTGCCATGGGTGAATGGTTCCGTGACAACGGCAAACATGGTGAGTAAAGGCGATACATGTGATGTATATATTCTGACATCATCCTGTAGCCCTCATCATTTACGATGACTTGTCCAAGCAGGCTGTCGCGTATCGCCAAATGTCTCTCCTGCTCCGTCGTCCCCCCGGTCGCGAGGCTTACCCCGGTGACGTTTTCTACCTCCATTCCCGTTTGCTCGAGCGGGCTGCAAAGATGAGCGAGAAGTTCGGTGGCGGATCCCTCACCGCCCTTCCTATCATTGAAACCCAGGGTGGTGATGTCTCGGCCTACATTCCTACTAACGTCAGTCCATTCAATCATTCATTTCGTCATGATATTAACACCCTCTGCCTCAGGTCATTTCCATCACGGACGGTCAAATTTTCTTGGAGGCTGAGCTCTTCTTCCGCGGTGTCCGTCCCGCCATCAACGTTGGTCTCTCTGTCTCTCGTGTCGGCTCGGCTGCCCAGACGTAAGTCCTGTGCTGTAATGTTCTCCAGTTGTTTTACTTGCTCATGCCTGTACAGCAAGATCATGAAGAAGTTTGCTGGCTCTCTGAAGCTTTACCTCGCCCAGTACCGTGAGGTGGCTGCTTTTGCCCAGTTCGGCTCTGATCTTGATGCTTCGACTCGCTTCTTGCTGAGCCGTGGTTCTCGGTTGACTGAACTTCTCAGTGCGTATTCTCGTTTTGGGGTAGAAGTGTGCTCGTACTTACGGATGCTTTGAAGAGCAAGGCCAGTACCAACCTCTTCCAATGGAGGTTCAAGTGCCGATCATCTACGCCGGTGTCAACGGCTTGGTGCGTGACTGCTTCTTGCGAGGGTCTATTGTCTGATCTCTCCTTTAGCTTGATTCCATTCCCGTCGACAAGATCACACAGTGGGAGGCTGAGTTCAGGTCACATTTGACGAGCTCGCAAACACCTCTTCTGGAAGAGATTTCGATTGGCAATGTGACCCCCGACTTGGAGGCGAAAATCAAGAAGGTCGTTGAAGACCACGTTTCTTCCTTTACCTCATAGAGATTTTTAGCGATGACACATCCGCTTCGGTTTGGGGACGCGTTGACAAAAAGTACCATCACCTGCTTATCCCGTAGTCTTCATGTCCTGTGATACCTTTGGCGAATGCTATCATTATTTCGCAGAGCGACACGTTTCCAGCTGCTGGGAGGTTCCGTCAAGACGTTTGGGTAACGGTGTAGCACCCAATTACGTATCACTCCACTGACATCATCGCGGAGAATCCTCCACATCGATTTCCCGATTTCGTACCGCCAAACTCGTGTCTATGTGGGACTTGCGAGGCTGCAAGTACCAATGAAATTGAAGGGGGAAAAAGGTAGGAAAAGCTCAGTCTGTGATGTCTTGTTCGTCCTCTTCGTCCTCGAAGTATTCGTTCTCCTCATCCATCGACTCTCTAAGCTGTGGAAGCGATGCGTGCGTGTCGGTCGGTCGGTCAGTCAGTTGGTGGTCCCCATTATCCGAGGTCGACGACCTACCATCTCCAAGAGCTCGTGACACTCGTTCAGGTGTGCCATGACGATACCCTGACCTTCTGGTATGTTGCCATCGCGTCCAATGAACTTGCCGTCCTTGCGCATGGAGTCGATCTGGTGCAGCGCCAGTTGATACTGCAAGAAAGTCCGTCAGAAACGTTTCACGGTGTGCGGGGGCGTCGATGGGCGTACTGGGTAGAGGTCGCGAGGGCTAAAAGGACCTCCGTGCTTGCACACTTCGTTGAGGCATTTCTTGACAGTCGAAAGCTTGTTCGCCTGGGGGGTGTAAATTCGGAATCCCTGCGCACGGGAGGACGTGGGGGTAAGACGTACTACAGGCATCAACTCCTCTGATACGGGCTCGCTCGACGACAGCAAGCGATAGATGAGACCATAACATCGTCTCAAAAGATAGAGCAGTACCTGTGGGAGCCCGGTCGATCGACGAGGAGAGACTGTAAGGACGAGCAAGACTCACGTATTGTCCTGGCGGACGGTTTCCGTCTGCATCCACAAACTTTCCGTCGATTCTCATCTTGTCGATCTCTTGGAGACTGAGAGAGTAGTTGTACAGGTCGGTTTCTCTGAGACTCCATCGATGTGTGAGGACGAGGTTTTCGAGTTCACAACGAAGCTCGCTGAGGCGGTCGTGTATCGGTTTAAGCGAGGTGGCCACGTTCTTGGACTCGTCCTGGGCCTTGATCTGCTGCAAGATGTCGAAGCAGTCTTCCAGAAGAGAGGAGCACACTGCCTGGGAGGCAGGGACGATTCCTCCTGGTCCGAGGAATTTGCCATCGACGCGCTTCCTATAAACGAAGTGAGTCATTGTCTTGGCAACTGGGCGTCGGGATACTCAACGAGTCGATCTTGCGAAGCTCTTCGGCCAGAGGCTTGAGCTCAGCCTTGAGTGAACCTCCCTTGGCAGCCAGTGCTACTAGTGGCCGTCGTATGGCGACGAGACGTTCGTGAATGGGAATAAGCTCGACGGAGATTTCAGACAAGGAGTCTTGGAGGGACTGGACGATGGCATCTACGAAGACGGCGAAACGATCGGAATAAATGGTGGGAGACGAGGACGGAATAGGAAGTTGCGCACCACATTCGTTGAGCTGTCGTTCGAGCAACTTGGTCATAGCCTCTGGATGCTTTCCGCTCTCGGCATCGTGCTGGACGATGGAGCGGAGCTCTCCTAATCTGCGGTGGAATGGGCCGAGATCGGCTTCGCTGTAGTGACCCGATTCCTCCATATGGGTGATAATTTGCTGAAGCAAAGGGGGCATGGCGTCAGTACGTGTCTACTGGGTAATCTGCTAAAAAAGGGTCAGGACTAGCAGGCACTGCGGGAACTCGAAATGGATGGCGGTCGAGCGAGCAGTACCGGCGATGGAACGGAAAGGGGGGTGGATGGACACTAACACGCATGGAAGCCAGCTGGGAGTAGACGGCGGGACATTCCTTTGTGCGACCTAGAGTGAGATAGCAGAGGGAGAGGAGACTGAATACGTCTGTGAGGGTAGTGTCTACTCGGTTGTTGTAGGTGGTGTTGTCGTCGCGGATGTCGTTGAGTTTGGTGACTGATCTGTTGTGTTGGGCGGGGAGGGATCGAGTAGGGAAAAGGGACGAACCTTGCTTGACGACGGCCTGGTATAATGAATTTACGACTGATGGTTTGATAAAGTCTGCACGATCTCTCTTGAGGGCTGTGAGCCGGTTCCGGATGCTGAAACGGGTCAGGCTGGGTAGAGGGTGATGCGGGTGGG
Organism: Leccinum variicolor; assembly: GCA_038091415.1. Classification (NCBI taxonomy): domain Eukaryota; kingdom Fungi; phylum Basidiomycota; class Agaricomycetes; order Boletales; family Boletaceae; genus Leccinum; species Leccinum variicolor. The sequence goes on from JBBPOK010000583.1 coordinate 7,443, forward strand.
CTCACTTTATGACTGCCTCGAGGATGGGCAGTTCTGATCGAACATTATAAGAAACGATCCATCGAAACTATCGAGCTTGTTTTCTTACCCTCTTGTGCTACCGGAGCAGCCATCTTCGTTGTTATCGACCGCGATGATCACAAAAGGCAAGCTCGGCTTTTTCGCACGCTCAACCGACATTTAAGTATCCCGCTCGTTCAGTGCCAACACTCAAACCTCGCTCGACACCGACACCGACACCGCCAAGCAACACAATGGAAAAGATCAAAGAGGTATCTCATCGTCTCTCTTACCAATTTCTCGTCCTCATATACCCCCAACAGAAACTCAACGCCCTCCGCGCCGAGGCAGACAACGCCGTCGCACGCGCAGAGGAAGCAGAGTCAAAGAACAAGAAACACGAGCAGACTATCCTCGAGCATGAGCAGCAAATTAGCTCCCTCAACGTGCGGATCGATCGTCTCGAAGCCGATCTCGAGAAAGCCGAGTCCCACCTCGCCGAGGCCAAAACAGCCCAGGTAGAGGGTGAGAACTCAAAGACTACGAACGAGGGTCTCTCGCGAAAGATTTCACTCCTTGAGGAGGAGCTCGACGCGGCGGAGAAGAACGTCAAGGAGACGACCGAAAAGTGCGTCGGATCACACCCGTTATCGCATGATCTATCACTGATCGCCGTTTTAGACTGCGTCAGGTCGATGTCAAGGCAGAGCACTTTGAGCGTCAGGTCCAGCGCGCTGAGCAGGAGCGCGACCAGTGGGAGCAAAAGTACGAGGTATGCCTCCCCTCCGCCCTTATCACTTGGCGTTGCCTCTCATGCACTCGCTTCTTTCTAGGACGCACTTATCAAGTACAAGGCTTCGCAAGCCGAACTGGACGAGCTTATGAAGAGTATGGAAGGCATTTGAACCCCCACCATCTATCATCCTCGTCATGCATCTACTCGTCTCGCTCCTGGCGAGTTCCTTTTGGTCACATCTGCAGCGGTCTTACAGATTGTACATCTATTCCTCCATCCGTTACACTCTCTTAATCTACCCCGTCATGGAATTTAAGGACTTTTTACAATCCGGTCACACTCGACCCCAAATCTACGACGAATACAGCGACGATGGTGTTACGGCGTTATAGCACTACGATCGAGACCATTACTCGTCACGGAATTTCAGCGAAATAGAGTTGACACAATGACGTTCGTCGGCTGTAATGGCTCGTGAGTCGAACGTTCGAATAAACACGACGCAACGTACTCGGCGTAGCGTACCCTTCGCCTTTGAAGACATGCCCCAAATGCCCACCACAGGCAGTGCACGTGATCTCTGTTCTGATCATACCATGCGAGCCATCCTCATGACGGGTCACAGCACCGGGAACGGCTACGATGAACGTTAAGCGACCTACCATGGCAGACGGACAAGCCTCACCATCGAAGAACGCGGGCCACCCGCAGCCGCTCTTGAACTTGGTGGTGCTCTTGTAGAGCGGTGTCCCGCAGCCGGCGCAAGTGTAGATGCCCTGCTCGCTGTGCTTGTCGTATTCGCCAGTCCTCGCAGGCTCCGTGCCTTTCTGACGTAGAACCCTAAACTGCCCCGTCATTTAGGTGAGACAATGCCTCCTCTCCACCCCACATACCTGCTCGGGACTCAGTATCGCGCGCCATTCGGACTCAGATTTATGCGCTGACTCGGCCATTCTCGGGAGGGAGTAGTGAAACAGACGGAGGTTCGTGTGTTGTAGTATGCGTCGTGGAAAGGGGAGCTTGATCATCATGATCTGTTACTCCTTATATAAAGTCCGCGCCAAGATAAGCAAGTCACCGTAACGAGTACAACCTGTATGAGGCTATGGATCCTTACCACGTCACTGGCATTCCTGCGGAATTACTACACCATCATATCGTGACAGCGGCGGTCATAGCCCCCTTGTTGAATGTCACCGGCCCCGTTTCAAATCAAGGCCGCCAGTGACCGTCTCCGGCTTTCCCCGCATGTCTACGTGCCGCTGGCAAAGCAACCTCCATTTTCTGCGGGCACTGTCGAGATTATCAACGGTCAAGCTAAGCATGTGCCATGGATTACTACTCCTGCTGGGATTTTGGTATGAACGGAATGTGTACAGGCGGCAAGACTACTCTTGCCTACTTTCGAAATCACATATTGCGCGTTTCAACGTCCACTCGCACGGCCAGAGCTTATTTTTCAACATAGGCTCAGTGTCCGTACGAAAAATGAACAAAAAAAACAGCACGAGAGCGGTTCGAATTGTCTCCAGACGTTCCTGGAAGGCGCATCACTGATCGGCGTATAAGACGGTATGACCCGGAAACAACTGGACGTTGTTTCGAATCAGAGGCTGTTGCTCGACCATTCCATCAGAATGGCGATTGACAACGGCCCGAACAAGGGCCGTTTTTTGGTCGCCGGGTATGATGTCGGGGACGACGGATTTCTGATCTGTATATATAAGGTGCATGATGCCCTATCTATGTACACTAACACGACCCCCATCATGCCTCTGACAGATGTTCAACGCAACGCCGTGTCGATCATGCGGGCCATGTTCAAGCAAGCAAGCATGTTTACCTACGGTACCATCGAGTCCTTCGAGCAGCGCGCGCGACAGCCAGCGCCGGGGACCCTCCCACCTGATGTCACAGTTCGCATCGAGATCGCTCCTCCCTCCCCCAACCCAGACCCCATTCTTGCGGGCACCGGCGCGTTGAAGACGCCGGAGCGTGTCCCGATGTACTTCTACTCCCTTAACAGCGGTGAGGCCAGTGCCAACTCAGACTCAGACCCGGACGCACAGGACTCCAAGTCGGAGGATATCCTCAACACCCGCGTCATCTTCTACATGCATGGCGGAGGCAACGTCGTTGGCCACCCCACCCAGGATTTTTTCATGCAATACTACGGTGACTTACTTCGTGCCGTTGCCTCACAGTCTGGGAGCAAATCCACATGTGTGCTGATCGCACCGAGCTACCGCCTTGCCACGGGACCTGAGAACGCATTTCCCGCAGCGCTCCAGGACATCTTGGCTGCGTACGACTATGTTCTAAGCAAGGGATACAAGCCCTCCAATATCATAGTTGCAGGCGACAGCGCCGGGGGTAACCACGGTCAGTGCCTCAGTGCTTATCGACCCAAATGTTGACATCTGACCCACCTTATTTTGCACAGCCATTGTGATGACCCACCTCGTCCTGCAGTCCGGCAAACCTTGCCCTAACGGCGTTATTGCCATTGCGCCCTCATCCAAACTCCGAGTACCTGACAGCACGAATGACCAAGCTAAAGAGCGCGACATCATCGATCAGTCCACGGGCGACCAGATGACGAAGGCCTATATCGGCGGGTCTGGCGTCTCACCCATAGATCCACTCATCTCGGGGTCCCTTTTGTCCTTCTCTGTCGATTGGCCCAGGACGCTCATCCTAGTCGGCGACGCGGACGGGCTGATCGATGCTTCCCGCGAGCTGAAGACGCGCATCGCTGCGCTCGGGAGGCCGGTCGAACTCGTCGAGTACGAACAGCGTCCGCATGGGTGGTGGTGTATGCCCCAGGTCTTTCCGGAGAATGTCCAGGACTCGGCAGAAAGGATCGCCCGGTTCGTTCTGCAGTGACAGGAACACAATGTGAGTCTATCCATCGATTGATTCGTTGACCGGAATTGTATGTAAATTGACAGCTGGCTGGTTCGTCACTTCAGAGTAATTTTACCGCTCCTAAAAGGAATTTGATGTGGCATTGGCTATACCAAAACGAATGAACGGAATAGTGTAACACCAGACCCCAATGTTGCCCACACCGTCTTATAAGCTGACTTGAAATACATCTTATTCCATGCGGTCTAGTAAGCTTTGCATCGATGATGTGAGATATATCTTAAGCCCCGATTTACAACTACAATATTGCTGCATTGCTGCAAAAAATGTTGTCATTTGTACTTGGTACGCAATTAGGAAACAGGCGACAACACCAAACAATCACCAACTAGGTCCGCGAATCCAACTCGCAGCCACTGGTGGTTGACAACGAAATCGAAAAGCCTCGGAGGAAAACGGCCCCAATGCTCCAATATCCTGGTGAAACAGTTTGATGGTCAATATTATGGACACTGCAAACTCATGATGATTCCAGGAAGCCGTGGAATCGTGCACAGGGGAGAAAACTCATGCCCCGCGCAACAATACTGCTGAAACATTCGGGGCCCGGGCGAACCCTTCGAACCCTCCCCAAGATTGAGGCCTTGAAACTTCAAACCGGTATGATCCCAGTACCTTCAAATACAAGTCCAGGATTAGTTCCATTGAAACTTGCTTCTACATGATCTCGCGACCTCTTGGCAGCGCTACCGAGATCTTCCAACACGACTGATACAAAACATGTGTATAGTATAGTAGAGGCGTACACGATTCAATCTTTGAATCTCCGAGGTCCTCAACAAGGCGTAACTTCTCAAAGTTTCAAGGTATGAGTCACATCAGGCTCATATCAAAGTAACCGGCACTGCCTGATATAATTTATAAGAGGCATGCTACATTTTCGTGCATCGGTAGACCACCCTCATGCCGCTCTCAGACACGCAACGCAATGCGGTAGCAAGAGTGCGTGAAATAATTCACCTACATCTGTATCCCCATGGTACTCTCGAGTCCGAGTCCGTGGAAGAGCGTGCGCGACGCCCAGCTCCAGAGATCCTCCCACCGGATGTCACGGTAGACATCGAGATCGCCCCTCCGTCCCTTCACTCGCATCCCATCTTGCAGAACACCGGGGTGTTGAAGACTCCGGAGCGTGTTCCCGTCTACATCTATTCCCTCAGCAATAGCATGACCAATGCCAACTCGGACTCGGGCTTGGATTCACAGAACCTGAAAGACATCCGCGTCATCTTTTTCATCCATGGTGGAGGCAATATCACCGGCCATCCTACGATCGTATTCTTTACCCAATATTACATCCAGCTACTTCGTGCGGTCGCCTCGCAGTCGGAAGGAGCGGCCCAGTGTGTGCTCATCGCGCCGAGCTACCGCCTCGCCACGGTCCCCGAAAACGTCTTTCCCGCAGCGCTGCAAGACATTGTGGCTGCCTACGACTACGTCCTCGGCAAGGGGTACAAGGCGTCCAACATTGTGATAGCTGGCGACAGCGCAGGGGGCAACCATGGTCAGTACCTGAACGCTAATCGAACGTGCGCACACGGTATTGGTGCTGACCCTCGTTCGCACAGCTGTCGTGTTGACCCACCTCATCTTGCAGTCCGGAAGACCACATCCCCATGGTGTCGTCGCCATCGCGCCGGGCTCGATCCAGACGAATGACCTCCTGAGCGACTACGCAAAGACCCTCATTGACCGCGATATCGTCGATCTGCCCTCACTCGAGCATATATGGACCACGTACGTCGGCGAGTCTGGCGTTGCACGCACGGATCCACTCGTCTCTGGGTCCTTTTTGCCCTTTACCCTCGATTGGCCCAAGACGCTCATCCTGGTCGGCGACGCGGACCTACTGATCGACGCCTCCCGCGAGCTGAAGAAGCGCCTTGCGGCACTCGGGAGGCCTGTCGAACTCGTCGAATACGACGAGCGTCCGCATGGGTGGTGGGGCCTGCCCAAGATTTTTCCAGAGGATATCCGGGATTCTGCGGAGAGGATCGCCCGGTTTGTTCTACAGGGATAGTTAAGTCAGCGACCCAGTGTAGCCCCATCATCTCAAGCAGACGTATTATACTATCGGATCTCTCGTGGAAGCATGATCTCAGTGACGGTGACGTAGACAAATACCTACTCCTGGTGGCCACTGGCTAGTAGACGCTACGGACTGTTCGCTGAGCATCTCGACATCGCCTTCGCACCACACGGTAGCAAGACTTTATATATATTCAAAATGAAATTGGATCCTCTGTTTCCACTTTGAGGTTTTGCGATGATGTAGATTCGAAGAAAAACCAGCTGATACTAACAAACATGTAAGTAAATTCTACCAGTAATGTCTCAATATTTATCGAGTCAGGACTCAGGATGGATGACCAGTGGCGGCGACTTCCAACTACGGCCCGGAAAGCCTCAGCCTGGACGGCGCCCAGTGTAGCGCACCATCTAAATTGACTTGTTGTACTGTAGTAAAATTTCGCTTCACACAGATCGGTAAATCTGGCTCCGATGATGCGACAACGAACACTGAAGACTAGTCTCGAAACCCGACATTCCGTTTTAGGAAGCGTTTGGGCTATGCCCAAAGTTATTCGCTTCCTGGAACGTCTGGAGACATTAGTGCCGTGACAAGCGCATCGAGTCACACCAACTCCCGGCAAGTCCATATTTGTAAATACGAGAATCTAAGTCAATGGATAAGTCCATGAAAACAAAATAAATAACTTGAATAAACCTTACAGATTAATCAGCGCCGCGCGCAAGATTGATCGCATCAGCACGCTCTACCAATGTACCACGATTCAGATGACGATGACGACCTGTACGGCCCATTCTCGAGCCAATATATCCCGACCGGTCTCGTGCATGATATCAACACACCCATTGACTTCAGTGGCGAAGCCAGTGACCTCTCCGAGTCAGACTCTAATCCACCCATCCAACGCGCACACACTCGACACCTTCGCGAGCGTCTCGGACCTGAAAGAGCTGCAAAAGTGGCTGCAGTACTTGCTTACATGAATAGCCTTGGTCTCAACCTACCGATTTTTCTGGATCTGCTCAGCTGGGGGGATCCAGGTTGTGTAACCGACTCAAAAATCCGCTACGAGCGCTCGGCACTCATGGTCAGTGAGGAGCTGCCCTCAATTATAGCTCGATGGCACCGGCCACCACGTTCCAGCAACAGCACACATGTACGCGCTCATGGAGCAACTCCTGTCATCGAGCGCTTTGCGTTTGACTGCGTCGGAGATGTTATAGATGACGAATTGGAAGGAATCAAGCAGGTTCTTCGGTGTCCACCCGAGGACCTGCGCATGGAAGAGCTTTGTAGCTTATTCATTGAGGATCTGATCCTTAAGCTCAGTAGTCCTGGTTTTGGTGGAACTCCAAGGTTCTGGTCGTTGCTGTTGAGATTGGCACGGTCGGACAAGCAACACTCGCAAAATATCATGAAGGGCCCTGACCTTGTATGTAGCTTGAATACATGTTATCCTGATGAACACCTTGCTGATCGTGATCTAGATCATCCTAGTATATGTACCGTGATTGACTGCAACAGCAGTTATTCCCATGCCAGCGCATCGCCGAGCCTTCAAGTTGATCAAATACAATGTGAGTAGTAGTCGACTAGATATATAATCACGGGATGAAACTGACCTGGTCCGACTCGAGTGAATTCAAAGGGGAAATCACAACAAGAATCTTCTCGGGACATATCATTGATGGCATTATGAACGGTAAACTCTTGCCGGACCCTGTTCCGGCGATCACAGTACAGTCGAGGCCGAGATAGAAGGCCTCCGCTGAATCCAGCTGCCATGGGTATGGCGTTTGATTATGGCAATTTTCCAGACATGCTGTGGTAAGGGCGTGCCGGATTGCGTTTGTAGAGTAGTCCGAGCTTTTCCGGGCAAGCTTCCGTGCACATTCCAGATTGTTGTAGGATTTTTTAACCTGCTCTGCGGGCGAAAGAGTGGAGCCCGTACTCATGCGTAGGGAGTTAGCAAATTTAGAATATGTACAGAAATAGCAACGGGACGAAACAGGCAAGTTTTATATAAAAGGCAGGTCTCCTTCCTAATACAGAGCAAAACTGTGACAACCGTGACTCGATGCGATAGTCCTCGACTGAAAGTCTCCAGACGTTTTGGTGATCGGAATATTCCGATGCTCCTGAGAGCACACCCAAAATGGATGGTGTCGAGACTAGGAGGTGATAGGCATTTATTGCTGGAGGTGGGGGGTTGGATAAAAACCCTCTAACTAGAGTGACGGCTGACATTCAACATCACGTCTACTTAGAGGTTTGACGTGGGAATCACAGGTGCGCCACTTGTGTTTATTTGTTTGTTACTGTTATGCCCCTGAAAATTTATACTTTAAAAACCCCCCGTTCGCCGCCCAGCTACCTCAGACAAACTCCCCAACGCCGACGCAGCCTCATCGAGCCAGACCTTGGCACGTGGGGCTGTTAGGCCCGTTGCCCCAGCGAGCCAGACCGTGGCACGTGGAGCTGGGAAAAGCCTGTCGCCACATACCCATCGAGCCAGACCTTGGCACGTGGGCCGCTGATCCGAGCGAAACCGCTGCGCCCATAAGCCACAACGAGCCAGACCTTGGCACGCGAGGCGGGAACGGCGCGAAGCAAGGAGCCAGCCAAGGCACGCGGGCCGCCGACCGGGCCAAAAGCGGCGCGTCCCTAAGCCACAACGAGCCAGACCTTGGCACGCGAGGCAAGGCGTCGCAAGCCAAGCACGGCGCCAACGGCCACAGCCGATGTCTAAATCTTGAACCGGCATCCGCCCAGTGCCGCGCCGCCGCAATGCCCAATACGCTGCAGCCTCGACCTGCATACCGCATGGCCTCTGATAAGTATTCTGCGACACGGCCCCATGCGCGCGGCGGTCGCTTCACGCGTCTTGCTCGTCTCACCTTCGAACTGAACTTGTTCAAACCTGTAGTCCTGTAGGATAAAAAATATGTATAACTGCGTATTCTACGAAGGTGCCGCAGTGAATGGCTGCCTATGAACTACCCTTGGCAACGGGCTCGCTTGCTTCATCTCACAGCAAAGGCACTGGATGGCTGCCTAAGTACTGCCCTTGGCGATGGACCGGCTCGCTTCATTTCACACTGCACATCAACGATCATGTTGTGTCAGTACGTTTCAGTCATCGCTACCATGCAGTGGCGTCACAACATAATGACGGGACGACGACACGCAATAGACAGCAAGCTTTCCCGACGTCCTTTCTGCCTCATGGTCGAGGTACGTGAAAGAAAACTAAGTGATGCCATGGGCAAATACGTTTCCACCAGTGCCGGTCTTCCACTTTTGGTATCGAAGTGCAGTGAAGCCTCGTTCCTCAGCAGCAAGGTGCTCGACCACCATCAACGACTGTCATACGCCGGCCCATAGGTGATTTGAGCATGCTTGTTGTACCTGTTAGTATGCAACATGCAATGCGTCGTCTGAGAAGGTTAAACCAGGTGAGCATACACAAAGACGCCTCGCCGCGTGGTGCTCATCATGTTTGGCGGACGACGTGCTTGGTCTCCATCAACGACTGTCACAAGGTCCGTTGGTGATTTGAGCGCACTTGTTGTACCTGCAATACGCCGTTTAAAGCCTCATCCAAAAACAAACCAAGCAAGCGTACGTGAAGATGCCTCGCCAAGCGTTGCTCGTCATGCTTGGTGTTCACGACATGCTCGGTCTCCGTCAACGACTGTCGCACAGTCCGTGCGGTGATTTGAGCGTACTTGTATCGCGATAAAGCACTCAGCGTGTTATGTAGGAAGATAGCCGACAGACATGCCTGAAGACACCTCGCCAAGCGGTGCTCGTTATGCTTGGTGTTGACGACGTGCTCTGTCTCCGTCAACGACTGTCGCACGGTCCGTTCGGTGGTTTGGGCGTACTTGTTGCATCTTGGATATGGCATTCAGCGTGTCGTCTACGATTAAACAGAGCGAACGTACCTGAAGATGCCTCGCCACGCGGTGCTCATCATGTTTGGTGTTGACTTGCTCGGCCTCCCTCAATGACTGTCGCATGGTCCGTGCGGTGCCAGTGGTTTGAGCGTACTTGTTGTATCTGTGATACGGCATTCAGTGCATTTCCTGAGAAGATCAAACCAGGGGAACATACATGGATGCGCCCGTGGTGCTCACCATATTTGGTGTGACGAGACGACGATGACATGGAACAAGCAAACATAAAAGAAAAAACACAGCGGTGCGCGTACGTCACCGACAATGCGGTCAGCGACGCGCAATAAGGAGACGACGACGAACAACCTACGCTGAACGACGGCAGGAAAGAAACAACGACGACAAGCAAAGAAATGGCGATGCACAACAACGCAATCGCAAAGAGACAGTGACGAGGAATAAAGAAACAGCAACACACAGCTCTGCGTCCAACATCACAGTCAACAGCACGCAACTTGAATCAAATGACAACGACACCGAAATACTAGAGAGACAGCTACGCACGACGGCATGACCAACGACGCGCGCTGACTGTGGAGCAGTGTTAACAGAGGGACTTGGTGGGGGGAGGAGAGAGGTGGGGGTGTTCTTTTTCAGCCGTTGTCGCCGAGTTGTGACCAACGAATACGCCCGCGCGGGCGTCTGTCACGGCGTCACCCGTACCCGTGCGAAACCCAAATACTGAGCTTGATGTTTCCTTCGTTAAGCACTTTCGCCTCCTCTCCACCCATTAGCACCACTAATGCCTTTACCACAAATTTCTGCTGTCATTCGCGCCAACGCTACCATCCCTCTCGAACAGTCAATCGCGGAGGCCTTTGAAAGAGAGCTCACCCACGTCCTGTCCGGGCACAGCGACCACGAGCACGGTGACATAGAGACACCGACAGAGAGCGGCTCAGAGCCGCTACTGGAACCGGATGACCTGCCAAAGCAGCGACCGTCGGGCAAGGCGGCTGCGGACAGGTATCGCAGACAAACAAATAGAGGTCTGCGGAAGGTCCAAAACCCAAGCACCCCGCGCTATTCGAATTCAAAAAAGTTCCAAGAGATCAATCCCATCACCGTTCCCTTTAACGCCAACAACCTCCCTGCCGCCAAGGGGGCTTTTGTCAGCCGTCGCCAACAGTGCGACACGTCGCGGGAGTGGACCTTGGAGGAGCTCATTGATCGCGGCTTCAATGTTGTGGAATGGGATGGCCGGTGAGTCCCCTTTCTTTTTAAAAAAAATGAGTCGCACTTACCCTGACCCTCTCCTCGTCAGAACACCGACTGCCGTCGTCGATCAGGAGGACCGAGTTATTACCATCTTGGCTGGTAGGCCCCAGGGCGCCGATTGGGACGACGTTCACCGCGGGATGAGCACCGTGCTTGAAGGCATGCCGCTTAAACTTCAAGGCCGCCGCAAGGAACGGCGAGGAGGTTTTGTCTCGTTGTCGACGGGCATATCGTACGGTGGTGGTCAGACGGTAAGAACGCGTCGATACGCTGTGCCGATGACTTACTGATGCTTGTTTCTAGGCCCCTGGCAACCTCGTCCACAAGCCGGTGAACAAGGCCCTTGTCACCGACTTATCTGCGGACGTCAATTTCATCCGCGCAGCCGGCTTCATGA
>JBBPOK010000584.1:0-18710 GCA_038091415.1 Leccinum variicolor
AGTGTGCTTTTCACGTTCGCACGAAGTGAGAAATATAAAGTAGTACAGTGTTCAACGGTAGGTAAGTAAGTCGTACGGCACTCGGCGGAGCAGAACGAAGCGCAGCAGAGCCACGGAGCACAGCATCAATCAGCAGTGCCGCTCCCCGCCGAGCCCCTCTCCGTAGCACAGCTCGGAGCCGGAACGGACAAAAAGCACGTGGGGTGCACACGCTGTGCAGCTCCGGAGCTTAATATAATAGATGTGCCAGCCTCAGTCCGACTGATCTGAGTCTACCTTCTCTCATTGAATCGCCAGCGTTGAACACCAGTCGCGCGCGACCCCAAGCAGCAAGTTTGGACCGACGAATATATTGGAAGTATAGAAGACATCACGGGGTGTCGTGGACAAACCCTAGACTGGTAGACCATGCACGCACTCGGGCCTATGGTTTATGTGGCACGTCCGCAGTACTAGCTCTTGCGCCTTTCACTTTCGGCGCACGCACGAGGAAAGCATACAGAGACGTGCGCAGCAAAAAGTGGGGAACAGTATAAAACAACCAAGGCAAGTTACATATGACGAGCGTCGGCCTGATGACGAAGTCACAACCCAGTCATAATTCAACACGGCTCGCATCAATCAACGACGCCAACTTCTCGCCGTCCATTTCTTCATCTCTCGGAATGAACTTGCATGGGAACGGGAGCGGGTGTCTGGCAAGAGTCAGAAAAACCAAGCGTTATCGAGGAGAGCTTCACTCTCCAAGTCGGAGCGGCCACTCACGATGTCCCTCCCGTGGTCCACGTCACGTTGTCGGACCCCTCTGTCTTCTCGATCTTGAACATAGCCAGCATGCACACCATCGCGGACCATAACGACCCAACTGCGACATGCCTTCCTGGACTACACACCACGTTAGACAAGGTGCGAGAGAGCATCCACGGCCGCGCACCAGATTCGACGCCCGAACCCGAATGCCCACGGAATGTCATCGTCGTTCAATGTACCATCCTCCAGCAAGAATCGCTCTGGCGTAAACATGTCAGGGCTCGGATACCTCAGCTCGTTGCGTGAGATCGCCCTGCAATGGTGCCCATCAACATACTGAGGACATGTCCGACAAGGCGGAGTCCTTACCAGAGATTCGCCACAATCATCGAACCTGCACAAAGCCATCAGTAAGAGTCACTGCAAGGTCTAATGTGCTACTCACCCTGTGGGATATAATACCCTTGATAGACGTCATCCTCCGATGTCGCGTGAGGAGCACCTGGAATATGTCAACAGATCCAGAAACCAAGCGTTGAAGGTAAACGCACCGATAGGCGCCACTGGATGGTATCTCATCGTCTCCCGCAACATGGCATCAATGTACGGTAATAATGGTTTGTCTTCAAATTTTGGCAGTCGCTCTCGTCCAACGACACGGTCGATTTCCACTTGTGCACGACGTTGCGTCTCTGGGTGGTTCATCATGAGATAAACAAACGTTATCAACGTGGCATTAGTCTGTCGAATGGAAAAATGTCACTAAGTGATTCCACACGTTGGATCAATGAGACAGACCGTTTCAACCGAGGCTGCCGCAGGGTGTCGTCAGCATCAAATAAAATGAATGCATTTCATATCACCTGTATACAGTGTTCCTGCAGAGTACTTGACCGCTTGCACGAGCGACGGATCGCTCGAATTATCGACCAGACGATGCCGAATGATGGCGTCGGCGACCATGGACGGTGTTGCATTTCCTTCCGCCTTGAACTCGTCATAATTTAGCTATACACATACCAATTTCTGGACGTACGACACGTCGTCGAGTCCATGCATACGGTCCATCCATTGCTTCGGACACCAAACGCCTGCATTCCGGAGCGTCGGATTTGAATCCCATCCCGGGAAACCAGGCGGGCAATTCCTTCACTGCACCATGCAAACGTAAAGAATGAGCACCACCGTGACATCGGATGGAGATAACTCACCGAACGGAAACGCAGTACAGACCGCTATGATTTCTGGTGTGGATATACGGAGTATAGCATCCGCCGCTTGTTGCATCGACGTCACGAACATATTCGTTCCCTCCACGTTATATCCATATGTTACCTCCATGACAATGGCAGAAGAGAACCTGTATCTAGAAGTGTGAGTAGCCCACAATGTTGTATAAAATGCATGGACACGAGGACCCACGTGGTGAAATGCGCTTCGTAGCATGACGGATCGTCCAGCAGATGGGTCAACATTTCGTATGCTTTTTGCAGTTGCCTCGGACGATAAGTCGACGCCGCGTTCGCGTGAAAAACCTGGTGGAATAATCGTCGATGCAACCTGAATGTGGGACCATACCGCGTCGCACTAGCGAAGTCTTTCATTCCGAACCTTTGTATGTGGGTGCACGTCAGCAGATGTTTGTTGAGAGTGAAGAGCGAAGCGGCCCCGCCCATGATCAGGGGGACAGCTGGAAAAGAGAACGCACATGTCTGCAATGGGTAGCTCGGGCCGATCAGAGTACTTTCGCGAACGTTTCTCAAGTAAATCGACAGCGACTTCCTCCGAGTTCAGTACGATGATGGTCTGGCCCAAGATGTTCGTATGGACGACGTCGCCTTGTCCGACGATCGCAAGCCGGAGTCATTTTCGGGACCACTATCTCAATGTGCATGCCGCGACGTACCGTATGTCTTTGACCACTCCATGTAGGTGAGATGTGGTGCATCTTTGTTCATTCCGAGTACGTTCCCGATGAAAGGTAGCGGTTTCGGGCCTGGTGGGAGCGGTAATAGGGCAGAGCTTGCTGATGACTGCCAATGTATGAACTTTCGCGCCCCTTCGACGGCCAGCAGGACAGCTGCGAATGCGATCAGCGCTACGATCATGATTGTTGAGGTGAAAATGCTGGCTCTGGGAATGCAAACAATCCCACTGTACGCCCATAGTACTTATAGTAGGAGTTGTTTCAGCACCAAGCTTTGCCATGTCTACTTCACATATTGAAATACAATCGAAGATCCGGCGATGAGCGATTTGCAGGACCGCCAGTGGAGCCAGCGCGCCTGATAGGTACACACCGGTATAGGGTCTTCGATGTTTCAACTGTCACACTCTACTCTGCTTTCACATGCATTCCACCCGACTTCTCCCGCATTTCCTTTGCGATCCATAATCAATCATAATACATACACACCTACCAGTAGCAAATAGTACGTACGGTCGGATCAGATTAAAACGTGCGCCTGTTTCCAGACGGGCAGAACTCAGTGAACCTGGGTTTTGCATACAGAGTAGGCGCCCGGAGAGTCGAGACTGACCGTCGGGAAGGAGGGGGATTCTGGTTTAGACACTCGGCACCTCATTCCAGCACTTCTGCTCAATGTGGACGGCTCGGGACGCAATGAAACAAACAAGGTCACATCCCACGTCTTATATCATAGCAAACATGTACTTACATACTATCATTAAAATCGGAAGTCACAAGTCGATGCGGCTCGCGCCAATCAATGCTACAAGCGTTTTACCATCCATTCCTTCATCCCTCGGGACTAGTTTACACGGGAAAGGAAGCGGATGGCTGCAAAAACCCCATCAACAAGGATCGTGGCTCCTGGTAAGCAGAACGGCGACGCACCTCACCAATCCCGTCGTCCACTTCACATTATCGGACCCCTCCGTCTTATCAATCCTGAACATCGCCAATATAGACGCTACAGCAGACCATAGTGAGATTTCTGCAATATTTCTGCCTGGACTGTGTGCACCGCATCAGAAACGCGAACGACGCGAACGGCCAATAACGCACCAGATCCGACGACCGAATCCAAATATCCAGGGGAGCTTGTCGTCGTTCGGCGTACCGTCCTCTCGCAAAAACCGCTCCGGCATGAACACTTCCGGGTTCGGATATTTGTCTTCGTTCCGTGACATCGACCTGCAAGTGTGTCCCGAAGTCATCGCACGTGTGCTCGACGAGTCGACATGCTCACCAGATATTGGGCAGGATCATAGCGCCTGCGTGGGGTAATGAGCCAGTATCACTTCAAAAAAAATCACAGCTCACCTTGGGGGATGTGATACCCCCGATAGACATCGTCTTCGGTGGGAGCATGTGGAATGCCTAGAACAGGTCAACAGAATCCAAGTGCAGATGATGGAGCTGAGCACACCTGTAGGCGCTACGGGATGCCATCTCATCGTCTCGCGCAATAGAGCCTCCACATATGGCAATGATGCCTGGTCGTCAAAGTCGGGCAATCGCTGCCGCCCGACGACGCGGTCAATTTCGGCCTGTGCACGACGCTGAATATCTGGGTGATTCATCATGAGATAGACAAATATAACAAGCGTTGCATTCGTCTGCTCGAACGTCAGGCCATGATCTCAATCAACGGGAAAGTAAACACACAGTCTCCATCGCGGCTGCGGACGTTGTTAGTCTCGAGGAGTGAACCGAGAGTCAATCAAAGTAGTAATTACCTCCATATTGTGTGCCTGCGGAGTCCTTGACGGCTTGCACGAGCTCTTGCTTGTCAGGACTATCGTCCAGACCATGTTCAACGATGGCATCCGCGACGATGGATGGTGCAGCGCTACCTTCGTCCTTGCAAGTATTCTCCGTTAGTCACGCACGCAAGCGATCACTAGTGATTTCGAGACATACGACGCGTCGTTTAACCCATTCGTATGGTGCATTCATCCCTTCAGACACCAGACGCTGGCACTCGGCGCCCACAGACTTGAAACCCATACCTGGAAACCACGAGGGTAAAGCCTTCACTGTATCGTACATTGTCAATGAATAGAACGGGAAAAACCTAGACCAGATTGACTCACGGAATGGAAACGTGGTGCACAAGGCGGTCAGTTCGGGTGTACTAGCCACACGGACAAAAATGTCCGCCGCTCGATGCAACATCGCCACGAACGCCTGACCTTCCTTTAGGTCGTACCCATACGTCACCTCCATGACCACGGCTCCCACGAACCTATGAATCATTCGAATGAGCACAACCCCGTCGCGGGAGACATGGAGCGCAGATGGGAAAATAGCAGTGTAGCATACGCACGTGGTAAAATGGTCCACATAATGCTCAGGGTCGTCCAACAAGTGCGTCAACATCTCGTACGCCTTCTGTAGCTGTCTGTTGCGGTGCGCCCAGGCGGCGTTGGCGTGGAAGGACTGGTGTATCAGACGTCGGTGCAGTCTGAACGTCGGCCCGTACCGCAAGACGCTAGTCGTCGACTCCCAGCCGAATCTGTGCAAACGCGGACGAGAAGCGTCAGCCCGCAGCCCGGGAGAGAGGTCACGCGTCACGCAGGATGCAGGACAGAACGCAAATACGCACAAGTCTAGGGCAGAGAACACAGGACGATCCGAGTATTTTTCCGAGCGCTGTTCGAGCAAATCGGAGGCAACTTGCTCTGAATTTAGAACGATCATGTCTTGTCCCAGGACGCGCATGTATATGATATCGCCTGTTTGTTCGATGTTTGTACGTCGGTCGTGATTGTTGTTTGCCTTGATTGGAGAGTGAACGTACCGTACGTCTTTGACCACGCCATGTAAGTGAGATGGGGTGCATCTTTGTCCAGGTCGAGCAGGTTTCCAAGGAACGGGAGGGGTTTCGGGCCAGGGGGGAGCGGTGGTCGCCTGGGGTGCCATGACTGCGACCGTTTGAACCTCCGCACACCCTCGACCACTAGCAGGACGACTGCCAGTCCAATGAGTGCTGCGATCATGATAGTTTGTGAGTGGTAACGCTAGCGCGCTCGAGTGGGCGTACAGACCCTGACGTCACAGCCTGTGGAGTTTGGTCGGTCCGAGAACTTCGCGTGGTTGGCATTTTGATATAATTCAAGCCGGAAACGGACTCGGAGGCCTGAAGTTGGTGCAGACACCGTATACGGAAGAGATGCAGGTCCCTGCAATGAAAACTCGGTAAGCTGAACGGTATCATTTCAACGCAAGCCTACCAGCCCAGCTTTGATTCTCCGAGTCGTATTGTCCGTAGGAACCTGCCTAGTACACCGTACACGTAGTACATAGTACATACTGTGTACGCTTGATACGCCACATTTTGAATGACGTGTCAATAGACAAATCGGGACGGGCACTGGTTTGCTTTGCTTCTTGCCAAATCACTTGCAACCTTCCCAACACATCTTTTCGCGTAGCGCTTGGTTTTCGGTAGACATGTCTCTCTTCAAGTAATTCAGTGGGTTCAAAATCCTCATTTTTATTGTCTGTTGTCTTAATTTTCGCTACTTTATCCAGCTCCCGAGCGACGGGGAGTTGATGAAGTTTTACCCGTCATAGCAAACTATTTCACGATCCATCAGGTAACTTACCCAAAATTGTATCCTTCAGGATAAGCTCTCTTGGTCACGGCGCTAACCTCAGGTATGTATATTTTCTCGGAAGGGTTTTCCGCTTGGCCGATGGGGAGTGGTTCGAAGGCGCGTTGTAGTACGTGTACGGTACGTAGTAACTTTGTCATCCACAATCCTCTTTTTGCGCGGGCTGCTTTGTAACTACATATGTGCGGCACGCGACTCACTGACCCTTCAATCTGAATGATTCACCCGCCACGTGGAATGTCGAGAAGACAGAAGGCGACTCCTCCCGCGGCGACCGGAGGAAATATTAACTGCGAGCCCGCCTCGGACCCTCGGACCCCATACATGAAAGTACGCTACTAGTAATCAGGGGAATATAAGCTACATATGAATCATATCGGTGCTAGTCTGAATAAGTTCACCGCTTCTTGGTAGACTGGCTGAGGCAAAGCATTCCGTCTCGACTCTCGACTCAATGATTGACAGCATTTCCTCCTTTAGAGTCTCGAGACGAACTGCTCACCAGTCTAGCTTCTTGGACTTCTGGCTTCGCACGCTTGTAAGTATCCCAAACAAGATACTTAGCCTATATTTCACAGTGCATATATCAGATAGTCCAGTGCCTCAATTCCGCGAGAAGCAGTTCGTATCTCATCGATCTCATCTCCGCTCAAGGTCCATAATCACCTTAACCAGAGGGGAGTGAATGTGAGACAAACGCATTCCATGGCTCGCAAGGACTCGAAGTCTCCCCTCAGCCAATGTGACTCGGATGTCGACGAGGGAGAGCACTCTTGCTCTGATTCTCCTATTGACGCCGACGAGCCTCTATCTCTACTCGCTCCTCAGCTTGCCAGTGACGGCAAGCACGGGACAGTTGTCAATGTCATATTTCGCTGGGAATCGGACATTCGTGGTGTTCTATTTCTTCTGTAAGTAGCATTCTTCATCCTCTGGATTACTGCCGCCAACATGCACAAGTGCACTTATGTCACCAAATACTGTAAGTAAAGCTTTTATTTGTTTCGCATGAAAGATCTCATCACATAGTGCCGTAGTTCCAGCTAACGAGGCTATCGAATACATTGAGCACTTCAAGTACAAAGGGGCCCTGCAGTTCACAACTCCATGGCGAGGCGACGAGTCCGAAAATCCTAGCTCCGATATCGATGCTACTTGGAGTCGTATTAGCATAGACGGTGAGCAGAAGTTCGCTCAGAGTTGTTGGGTAACTTGACTAATACCCATGATGATCGCACAGTCAAACCCATCCGGGTGACTGAGGTTCAATTACACAAGATGGGCACGGTGGCCACCCCGATGACAGTGGAATTTCTGCAAGACGAAGGCAGGGGATACCTCGCATCGTTGGAGGTCACTCACCACCTCCATTTCCTGGTGTGTCATTTGTACAAGAGACTGCCTAACCGTTGCATGGATCTGAGGAACTATCGACAGCTTGGTATCCATCGGTGCAAGAATTTCGAAATGATCATTGATTGGGCTCCTTGGAAAGCAGTCAACGACCCCCATATCTCACACAGTGCGACGGAGAGGACGGAAGACGGTCGACAGCCTAAAACAAACGTGTACTACAGTTAATTTCGATCATATTCATATTGCCTGTAATGTCATGGTAACATGTGTACAATATGTCGAACAACAAGAATGCCCGACTTTTTTGAAAAAAAAAAATCAATGAGAATGTCCGACTTGAAAACTTGATGTATGGTCGACGATGAGTCACCCGATCATGATACATCCATCAGGACCAATCCAACAAGCTCTTAGCACAAACAGAACAGACTATACAACACAGCTTTCCATGTGTTCCCCCTTCAGATCCTCGTCTCCGAAACTGACCACCATGAGGTCAGAGGTGTACATGAGCTTCTGCCGAATGATCTCGACGCAGTCCACCTGGTAGAATATGCAATATTAGGCGTCAATATGTACTATGCAAGAGAGAGAGGTGGACGGACCGAGATGAATGTGGAGCATGCTGCTGAAAAACGGGTCAGCAGCGTAATAATCCCGTCTGAGGTCCTTCCTCAGCATATCCTAGTCGAGTTTAAAAAATATCATGATCATGGCAGCCTGACCAAACACGAAATTTTCCTCAGGTCGATATTTGACTGCGACGGTGGTATCATTCCACCCACTCATCAAGAATTTTTCGCGGTTCAATCGGGCATCTTTGACTTGTTAACCTGGTCAAAACTACGTCCTTCGTTCAAGAAAACACGACCTCACCGCATGTACTAATTCTCACCCAAGCAGCGTCTATTTCAGGACTCGGGTCTCCGCGGTAAATGGAAGTTGACTTCGCATCTGCCTCAAATCGTTTCTCAACGTATCGGACAGCCTCATTGACAGGCGCTCCAATAAAATGCGTCAGTTGGTCAACTTCTTTTCCTAGATTGTGTTTACAGTAAGTCAGGAGAAGATCAACTGGACAAGCCGTTTTGAGGGTGGTGATTCACAACGCGAAAAAGGTGAAGGCGACAACCAGAAGTAGGGTATAAACAGCAAGAAATTTCACAACGTGTGAGAGGGGTGCTTCAAGGCCTGATACATCCTCTTCTGTCTTATCGACGTTCGTCACTCGAAAGATGTATTGGGTGGATGAGTCATGATGTGGGCCGAGAATGTTTGACGGTCCTTGAAGCGCCAAGCATCATTTGATGACTCAGGAGAATTTGGTGACCAGATATGAGCTCCATGATCGGTGCGCAATTCCGACTTCCCGAGCAAAGATAGTACGTGACCTGGCACACCGATCAAGTGTATTGCGCTGGAAGTATGAAATACCTACGATAATTTCCACAGAGGAACCCTGTAGGAAGAGCAACCACTGCCACTGCCAACCAGATTTCAATCAAATCGTCGGTCGTATTGGAGCAAATCGTTTCGGCTACCTGATACGACTCAAACTGGTCAAATGCACAACCCATTTATAGAAAAGAGGACCCAGAGTGAAAAGCTTTCGGATATAAAGGCCTCTTGTTGACATAGTCGAGGATTCATCACACGGAACATGCATCTGAAAGCCTTCGCGTCCTATCTCACTGTGCTCTTGCCACTCTTCATTGCAGGCACGGCACAGGCGACTCCTGTGGGTCTCGTTCGCCGAGAAGCATTGAATCAACTTGGTAAATATGTCTACGAGCCAGGTCAGTGCGATTGGAATGGATCTTTAAAGCCTTGGGAGCTGACCTCAAGGAAAGGTTTACACGAACGGAACAATATAGCGGAACATGAGGAAGCTAGCCAAACCCTCAACGTCCATTGGTCAGTAGTGTCATTGAGAGATATAATTTGAAGCCCAGCTGACATTAAGGGAAGGGACTTTAAACGTGACATGTTAGTCGAGGATGAGGAAACTGGCGAAAGCGGCAATGAAAAGTGGTCAGTAGTGTCATTGAGAGATATAATTTGAAGCCCAGCTGACATTAAGGAAAGGGACTTTAAACGTGACATGTTAGTCGAGGATGAGGAAACTGGCGAAAGCGGCAACGAAAAGTGGTCAGTAGTGTCATTGAGAGATATAATTTGAAGCCCAGCTGACATTAAGGAAAGGGACTTTAAACGTGACAAGTTAGTCGAGGATGAGGAAACTGGCGAAAGCGGCAACGTCCATTGGTCAGTAGTGTCATTGAGAGATATAATTTGAAGCCCAGCTGACAATAAGGGAAGGGACTTTAAACGTGACAAGTTAGTCGAGGATGAGGAAACTGGCGAAAGCGGCAACGTAAAGTGGTTAGTATCATTGATAGAGATACTTTGAAGCCCAGCTGACGTCAAGGGAAGGGACTAGTATTGATATCTTCCTGAGGATCACGAGGCCCTATACTGGAGAGTGTGCTTGTCCTGCACGCTCCGGATAGCGAGTATAATTTCTTTCTTGTTTCTTTCTTGCGCAATTTTCGGCGTCGCCCAGTACTCTTCTGTGTCATCTATGTTGTTCTAGCTAGTAGTGTCTCGATGTGTTAGCATAACCGAATGAATATATGTATGTTACTTGAATGTGTTCTTGCATGTGCTGGTTAGAATTTAGAAATTTCAGTTGCCAGCGATAACCCTCACTTGAAGGCCTCACCTAGAGTAAATAAATAAAAATTGCCCATAATAGGGATTGAACGTTTGACGTTTGAATTTGAACTCGCAGCCAACTACTTACCATACATTTCCACGCTCACCCAGGGTTGCACACTGGCAAGTGGAAATAAACAGAGGCTTCCGGACTTTGAGGATAGGGTATCGTTGCCATACGTGGATGCCATCATGCGGGACAATGATCAGGTGGCATCCAGTGGCGCCTAGTGGTGTGTTCGCTTTTTGGATTTTTGGACGATGGTCTCTGAAGTCGTTGACGCCGTTTCAAGCACTTCCTCATGCAACAAGTAGCAGAAGTGTCACTGTGGTCAGCAATGGTTTGTATCCAGGCATTGTTCAGGATCAAAAAGACGGAGGGACCTGATGACATCAAGTGGACGACGGGGGTGACGAGGTGCGTTGTCCTCCAGTTATCGAGAAAGGTATTCAAGCTGACTGATGAGCTGCAGCCATCCGTTGCCTTTCCCGTGTAGAAGAGACGAAGGGATGAATGAGAGAGAGCTGGCGGGGCTGATGGATGCGTGTCGTGTCAGCCTATGTTGTTCCTCCATTCATTTCCGAGTCATCGGACTGATAAGTTCAGCATGGACAAATGGATGACCACTGTTATAAAGAGAATATTTTCGAGGGCTGCTGCATCAATCGGCTCTCTAAGAACAAAACGAAGAGCTGATAGATGATGACATTGATCATCGCACTTCATTGCACCGTACTACAAGACGCCTCCAGCAACCACTCCCCATCTACGAAACGGAAAACTGTCCCGAAATAATGCACATGCCTGAGACTAGAGGCAGGACCAAGGTTGTCGCGAAGGATAGGTAGAATTTCGCGCAATTTGGCTGATGTGACAGGTAATGCAGCAGATGCAGCAGATGCGAATATTCTGTCAGCGCACGTATACTAGCACGAGGGAGCCCATACCGTTAATGAATTGAAAAACTTCCTAGAACAACGGAGGGGCATGATGAGTAATGAAGCGACCATGCGGGACAGCAAAGGGCGGGGTCCACAGGTTGACTTACGTCTGTAACTGGCCTCTCGACGTCCTCTCGCACCGTGAGCGAGCGAAGTGAAGAAAGGTTCGTCCACGCATTCGCATCACTTGATACGCTTTCAAGTTGCAGGACATCCCGAACCATTCCGTGAATGGCCGTCGCACCAAATACAAGACACAACTCCTCGAGAGACGGGAATACTTGTAAGAGGATTTGAATCAGCAGCTCGGTGTACCCCAGGCCCTCGTATTTCTCATCGTAGGCAATACGAACGTGCAACCCCGTAAAGGCGGACTGTGGATGCCGCATCTCCCCAGTGGCAATGAGAGTCCATAGAGGAGTGCTAAACGTGCGCAAGTACCCTAAATCGATCGCCGGGACGAGCCTCTGAAACTCGATGCCATTATTCAGGCGAATCTGGGACACTTTAATCTTGCTACTCTGCTCGTATTCCAGGTCTGCAGGGAATGACAGAAAATTGCATTGGTAGAACGAAAGCTCCTCGAGAGATGGCAGCGCCGTGATCGCACTCCGGTGCGCTGCCTCTAAATCGCAGCGCGAAAACTGGACCTTGCGGATGTTCTTCATAGACGAGATTGCAGTGATGTACAGCCCACCTGCGCGCGCACTCGCGTAGCCCTCCTTCCAGTTTCTGAAATGGCACACTTTCACTGTCCGCGCGAGCGCGAGCGCGAAAGGCTGCTGCGTTGCAATCTGTGCAGACAAGTTGGACCCGCATGACACCTCGAATGTGGGAACGCCATCGCGGAGCACGGAGCCAGAAAACTCCACACGATGGAATATGCGTGGAAAGTAGACGTTGGCAAAAAACCTGCAAACGCGAGAAAGATTGGAGAACACCACGAGGTCTTGCGTTGGGTGTTCGGTAGTTGTAGGTGGTGCGAGGAGATCGAATATGTGAAAATAAATCTCGTTTGGTATTATAGGCAAGATTCGGTTGACCGACCGTCTTTCTGGGGCTGGGCGAAACGATATAAAATACAAATTGATGGACAAGAGGAAAGTGAACTTACTTGACCATGCAAAGAGAGACATAATCAAACGCGACGGAAAAGGTTACCTGCCAGTGGTATATACAGTATCACAAACTTCTTGACGTTGTTCCGATTTGCCAAGGTCGTTAGTCTCGTTCCCACGCATTCGGAGCGTTGCGGCGGAGTTTAAATCGAGCTGAACGGAAGATTGAAACCTCTCGGACCTACGGGAGTAGTGTCCAGTAACATGTCTCTCCTCGAGTGGACTAGTGAGTTCAAAATATGTAATCGCTTTACCTCTCTCACCTTGGATTTTCGCTTATTCAGCCCCCGAGAGACGGAGAATGATCGGTTATACCAAACGAGATTTACCTTCACGTCTTTGAATTCATCACCCCATCCAATGAACATCTACTACCAGAAGAACTCAAGACATTCCACTCTCTCGTGTCTGCAAGTTCTTTGCCAACATCTGCCTTCCACGCGTATTTGAGTCGGTAGAAATTCCTGATTCCATTTCCCGCAAAAGTGCTCTCACGTACTACAAGGCATCGCTTGGATCTATGCTGTGCACACAGATCGCAGAGGAGCAGCCTCTCGCACTGGCACTCGCCCAGACAGTGAGGGCTTGTCATTTCGCGAACCTGACGGCCCGCGCCATGGCCTTACAGATGGTGATGGTTGAGTTGTTCCCTTTGGAGATGTACAATCCTGCAATTATGTTCATGAAGAACATCCGGGAACTCCACTTCTCAAACATTGTTGTGGACACGGAGCACTGCAGTCCGATTGCAGCACTCTCGTCGCTTACGGATTTGTCGTTCCATACGTGCTCGATCGCGGATCCCCCTTTTGTGGGCGTCGAACCCAAGGAGTTCATGCTGAAATTGTCTCGACTTAGTGTGGTTGACTGTGGCGACACGTATCTAGAGCCTACTTGTTCAAAGATGGCGTATCGTTGTCATCCTCGGGACCACTGCGGTATGTACAGCACCACTCCCTGTAGGTGAGATGAGGTGCGTCCTTATTCATGCCGACCACGTTTCCGATGATGGTTTCGGGCCAGGTGGGCAGGGCAGTGGGGTGCATGACTGCGAGCGTCTGAGCCTTCGCATACCCTCTACGGCCAGTAATATAGCTGCAAGTAGCGCGACCGTGACGATCATGGCTATCAGAGCGAGGAATGCCACTTGACTGAGGCCCGACAGACTTTTGGGTCCGAATGATGCTGAAGCGTGAGAGAAAACTTTTCGATTCAACATTGCCAGCATCGACGCAGCCTGTGTGAATCGTGGATCAGCATCTTTCGCAGCGCCGTTTGATACTCGGAATTAGTGAGGCAGTAGGGTGCATGTTACTGCATATATAAAAGCTATTCTGTCGAATCGATCGATGGGAGGGTGTGGGAATAACCGTACACTTCCGTTATCTCCCCATCCTCGTCGTCGTGTTGCACTCGGTTTTTGTTGAATGTCTCTCTTCCAGTGCTCAAGTGAGTTCGAAAAGGCATTTATATCATTTTCGTCACATCAACTCGATCGAATGCCCCAGCCCCAGAGAGACGGAGAGAAGACCAGATTTTGCCTATAATACCAAACGAAATATATTTCGACATCTTCGACCTTGTCGCCCCACCCACCAAATACCTAACGCCAGACGAACTCGCGATATTCTCCAATCTCGCTCGCGTTTGCAGGTTCTTTGCAAACGTCTGCCTGCCGCGCGTATACAAGCTTGTCGAGTTTTCTGGCTCCGGGTACTCCGATGATGTGCCCACGTACAACGTGTCACATGGCTCCATATTGTCTGCACGGATAGCCATGCAGCAACCTATCGCACTTGCACTTGCACGGACAGTGGTGTTGTGTCGTTTCTTGAACTGGGGGTACCGTGACCTCGGCTCGTCGGCGAGCAGGCTGTACACCGCTGCAATCTCACACATGAAGAACATCCATGAGGTCCAATTTTTTGATTCCTTCGTGGAAGAGGAACACTGGAGCACGTTAGCGAAGCTGCCTTTGCTCAGGAGTTTGATTTTCTACAAGTGCTTTTTTCGGGATCACCCTGCAGATGCGGGACCCAAGAAAAGGCACAAGCTCAAGGCCGTGTCCCAACTTTGCGTGGTTGATTGCTTATCACATACTAAGCAGTCCATCGCAGCCATCGATACGCGGTACTTGCGCACATGTACCTTGGATTACTTGTGCATCGCCGGCGAAGGGCAAGCTTGGCTGAGTGAGTGCCCCATCACGGACCTCCACATCTGTATTTTCAGGGATGAACCGCTGGACCTGGAGGACTTCCCGGGCCCGTACGCCTGGGGGCTGATTGAGGTTCTCGGGGAATCGCCGCAGTCTCTCAGGACGCTGTGTTTCTCGGTTGATGAGTTGGCCGCTCCTGGAGTAGCTGTAGACATCTTGGAAATCACGTCGACGGATCCCAAGGCATGGACATACGTTCCAGCGCTTCACTCACTCACGCTGCGAATGGCAAACGGAATGACAGCTACGGACGTAAGTCAATCTATTGTCTCGTATGGCCTCTTGATCACTTATCGTCCCATCCCTCCTCTAGGAGCTCTCCCAAATCATACAAGGTACTATGGACCACCTCATGCTGATACATCTGTACTGAAGGAGTGCTTGCATTTGCTTTGCACGTGTCACGTCAGATAACTTGCCCAAAGTTCCGTATTTCCTTCGTGAGCTTACTCCTACCTCTAATCTCAGACGCATGGAGTATTTCGGGAGCATTTTCCGTTTGGTAGACGGGGAGTGGCTGGAGGGCGCATTGTACTAGCTCATGGAATGTCGTCTATTGGTATGAGGAAAGTCTCTTCAATTCAGACTTGTAAACTAGAGCAACCGGCCTACTAGGGGCGGAGATAATAACTACATCATCTAACAAATCGGAACTTCTCCAGGCTACTTTTTGGGTCTCGGTGGATGTGGGAGGGGTGTGGGAATAACATTGACTCGGACGGTAAGTGCAAAGTTTGTATCTCCGAGATACAAACTTTGTACTTTTGTGTCTACTTACAACACTCGGTTTTCGGTGAATGTCTCTCTTCCAGTGCTCAAGTGAGTTCACAATGTCATTTATATTTCGCCCCATCATCAACTCGAATCTTCGCCGATTTGCCCAGCCCCAGAAAGACGGAGGGCCGACCAGATTTTGCCTATAATACCAAACGAAATATATTTCGACATTATCGACTTCGTCGCCCCACCTGACAACGAATACCTAACGCCAGACGAACTCAAGATATTCTCCAATCTCTCTCGCGTTTGCAGGCTCTTTGCAAATGTCTGCCTGCCGCGCGTATACAAGCTGATCGCATTTTATGGCTCCACGATGCGCGATAGCGAGTCCATGTACGAGGTATCACGCAGCTGCATATTGTCTGCACAAATCGCTCTGGAAAAGCCTCTTGCATTTGCACTTGCAAAGGCAGTAACGTCGTCCTGTTACGCCGGCTGGAGGTACGGTGACCTCGGCTCAACAGCGGGCAGGCTCTACACCGCTGCAATGTCACACATGAAGAACATCCACGAAGTTCAGTTTCTGGAATCCGTCGTGGGCGACGAACACTTGAGCGCGCTCGCAAAGTTGCCTTTGCTCAACAATCTGTCTTTCTACAAGTGCATTTTTTGGCCAGCAGATGCAGAAACTGAGAAAAGGCGCAAGCTCGAGGTGTCCCGACTTTGCATCATTGACTGCCAAGCGATTGAGCGGCTCATCGCAGCCATCGATACGTGGTACTTGCGCACGTGTATCCTGGATTACTCGTGCATCGCCGGAATGGAGCAGGCTTGGCTGGGTGAAAGCCCCATCACGAACCTCCACATCCACATGATTTCCAAGAATGGACCGCTGGACACCCCGTACATCGATGGGCTGAATGATGTTCTTGCGGTGCCGCAATCTCTCAAGAGGCTGTATTTCTGGGTTAGCATGGTGGCCGGTCCCGGGGCATTAGCTGTAGACATCTTGGAGAGTATGTCAACGCATCCCAAGGCATGGACGGACCATTCTGCTCTTCACTCGCTCACGTTGCAAATGCAAAATGAAAGAACGGTTACGGACGTAAGCTGATCTGTTGTCTCGTACAGTCTCTTGATCACTTATTTTCCATCCCACTAGGAGCATTCCCGAATTATACAAGGTATGGACCTCCGCATGCTGATAGATCTGTACCGAAGGAGTGCTTATATTTGCTTTGCACATGTCACATCAGATAATTTGCCCAAAGTCCCGGTTTCCCTTCGCGAGCTTGGCTCCAGTCTCAGATACGTGGATTATTTCGGTACAGTTTTCCGTTTGGTGGACGGGGAGTGGTTGGAGGGCGCCTTGTAGTTCATGTAATGTCGTCTACGAGGAAACTCTCTTACATAGGTGATTCTCTAACCAATCACTTGTCCATCTTGCATGATGAGGCAAGAAATCCTCTGAATAAGATTGTCACGAGTCAAAACAGCTCGCATTCATCAGCGCTGGCAGTTTTCCTTTCGTCTCTCGGCACGATCCTACACGGGAAAGGCAGCGGATGACTGCAGCACCCCCGTCAGTACTTCTGGAACGCTGATTCAACCAGGCACCCACCTCGATAGTCCCGTCGTCCACTTTACCTTGTCAGACCCCTCTGTCTTGTCGATATTAAACAATGTCAAGATACACGCCATCGCTGACCACAGCGACACTTCTGCAACATGTCTTCCTGGGCTACGAGTGCCATTTTGTTGGAATACATGAAAAATGTGAGTGAACATTGACGTCCACGCACCAAATTCGACGCCCAAACCCAAATATCCACGGAACCTTGTCCTCATTCAGCGTGCCGTCCTCACGCAAGAACCGCTCTGGCATGAATGCCTCGGGATTCGGATACTTTTCCTCATTGTGCGATATAGCCCTGTAATACCCATTGACATTCACGCGCATACCTAGCAAACTCGGGTGCTCACCAGAGGTTGGCCAGAACTATCACACCTGCAGACGTCCATCAGCAGCAGCCACCGCGAAGATCAGAAAACTGTTGCTCACCTTGCGGAATACAATACCCTTGATATATGTCATCCTCCGTAGTCACATGAGGCCCACCTGGAACAGGTCAACGAATCCAGACACCCACCGTCGACATGGAACGCACCCATAGGCAACACTGGGTGCCACCTCATCGTCTCTCGCATGATGGCATCCACGTAAGGCAACGACGCCCTGTCCTCAAAGTCTGGAAGACGTTGTAGCCCGACGACGCTGTCGATCTCCGACTGTGCACGCCGTTGGACCTCGGGGTGGTTCATCATGAGGTATACAAAGATGACGAGCGTGGCATTTGTCTGTCGAGCAACATCAATGATCCCTTGATCAGACAAGAGACAGCGCAACGCACCGTCTCGACAGCAGCTGAGGACATTGTTAGTTCAAAGAATAGAGCGACATCCATTGGATATGGAGATACCTCCGTACAGCGACCCAGCAGACTCTTTAATGGCTAACGCGAGCTCCGGGTTTTTGGAATCGTCGTCCAAATGATGTCGAGCGATCGCATCGGCGACCATGGATGGAGCAGCCGACCCTTCCCTCTTACATTCTACATCAATAATCCATATAAACAAGAATACTGATTGGGACGCACGATTCGCTGCTTGACCCACTCGTACGGTGCGTTCACACCCTCGACCACGAGATGCTGGCACTCGGCAGCATCAGCCTTCCACCCCATCCCCGGAAGCCACGCTGGGAGCGCCATGACTGTATGACGCGCGGCGATCGGTAACGTACGAGAGGTATCGGATCAGATGAAAAACTACGCACCAAACGGAAACGCATCACACAGCGCAAATACTTCAACCGTGGCAGCGTGTAGAAAGATGTCTGCAGCGCGTTGCATCGACTTGACAAACGTTACCGAGTCGCTGCCCTTGGTATCGTACCCACTTCCATGACCACGGCAGCCGAGAACCTGTGCGTTACAAGCATGAATACTACAACCGCGGGGAAGTTGAATAAAGAAGACTAACGTGGTGAAGTGGTCAGTATACCGCGCGGGGTCAGCCAACAGTTGTGTGATCAACTCGTATGCTTTCTGCAGCTGTCTTGGACGGTGAGCTAGCGCGGCTTGGGCGTTGAAGAATTGGTGCAACAGACGTCGGTGTAGCCTAAACCTTGGTCCGTACCGCGCACTAGTAGTAGGCCATTCCCAACCAAACCTTTGTGTACGTCCAGGCCGTCAGCACAAAAAGAAACGAAACGGAGAGAAACAAGGCAATGAAGAACGCACAGGTCC
>JBBPOK010000585.1:0-18688 GCA_038091415.1 Leccinum variicolor
CGATCGAGGGGAGAAGTGGTAAGTGGTATCAGATCCAAGTAGACGCTTGAAATCGCCGTGTGACTGACTCGGACGAATCCGAACCTGCCCGAGACGGAATTCGGAAGTTCAACGCAGTTTGCTGCACTGGATATCTTTTCCTTCGTTTCGTCGCTGGCACGGCACACTGAAGGAGGTTCTAGGGTATGTAAGGTGTGTTCGCAAGACTTTTTCGGTCGGTCGTTCGAGTGTTAACCTTTCCCCCTTCAGATATTGAATTGTACGAGTTCTTGCGGCGACGGCATACTTCCCCTCACTACGAGGCATTGTCGAGCTTTCCAAAGGCGATACACCACGACTTATTTCTGTGGTGAATATATTCTCCGTTCTTATAACTAAATTCTCTCGGTGACGGTGACGATCGTTCGGTACTTGTTGCCAGCGTGCTGCAGTAACATGCCGCCCTGACACACCAAAATCCCGTCCACTGTTAATTTCAATGCGACATCTAAAAAGACATCAAGAGTGCGCGATCGAGACGCTCGCTAGTCGGTACCAGCGCGAGCCGGACAGTCTATTGCTCGGTTTGAGCCATAAAATGGTTACAAGAAAATCACGCATATCGGACCTAAGGTGGACACGATCGTGCAAGGACGGTGACAATGGCTGAATGAGATTGGATCTAGCAAGCTAGTCAAGGCTATCAAGTAACTAAGGCCCCGCCCATCAAACCTCCTGCGGTACACCCGGGTGTCGGAAGCAATATTGTTGTTAACCCAAACCTCTCCTCCCCCTCGCCATTCCCACTCGCTGGCCTTGCCCAGCGCCTCAACACCGTCTTCGAATGCATCAGCAACGCAGGCAAAGAATTCGGTGATATTCTCTCTGACTACTACAGGTCGGTCGTACGACCTGCACCGTGACATTGTTCCTCTGGTCCGTGGTTTCCTTTATCATTCCGGCGGCGGCGTTCTGAATAAAATACAGTCTCAGATGTCATTGACCCCATCCTGAGCACATCCACGACCAAATCGCCAAGCCTGGTCAGGTAATACACCCTCAGAATATTCGTCATCGTGTGTGACGTCGTGAGCAACTTCATCGTGACCTTCTGGCTCTCGATCCAGTCCCTCCCAGACCGAACACCAAGGGTTGATTAGAGCTCACAAAAGTAACGTGCTCTCCCTCACTGACGATATGCTATAACTTGAACCCGACTCCCACAGGCGTGCTCGATCAACGATCTCTCCTCTTGTTCCTTGGAAACCACAGCTCCGGCGCTATCAAACGTTCCAGGCTAGAGAAAACCGAGCCCACGATCAAATACGAAGCGTTCATAGAAGATCTATCTCGACTGCGGCGATTCCTTCACAGCATCGCTCCTCGAAGTTTTCGTGAGGGTATGTGTCGCTTCAATTATGCCACATGCACCGTGGACCAATTGCGTCACAGGCCCGGGAGGTTGCAGATTGCCGTTATCGCCATCGTGCGGCTGATCGTGGCCTCATTGCGGACCGCACCGCGCGGTCCCTATGTAATTTATCCAATCCCGTGTCTGTCACGGTCTATCGCAAACGTCCTCGGTCGCGGAGCTGGTGCCCGGCGTAATCTTTCACAGCCACCAGATTGGACATTCACGAAGACGACGACAAATTGCATCCATATAGTGCCTTCAAGTTTGTCCCCATCGTCGAAGGCACTCGCCTCAACACGTATTTGTACGATGCAATGCTATCGCTCTCAACACAGTTGGTCGATTTCCCCGACGTACTTTTAATCACAAATCTCCGAGTCCCCCGATTCATCAGCCCCTCCTCCCGATGCGCCCAGTGATAGAGTGTTGCCACCGCGCGTGGATACATCGCCACCGGCAAGAACGAGCGTGTGGCCCTTTCATCGTAGACCGGGCCCGGGTTCTGTTGTCGAGACAACCCTCGATCTGTCGGCCTGGGTGGAACAGGATGACTTTAGCGAGTTCACAGTTTCACGGCACAATTCGACGCACTAACTTGCCCAAGATAAAGACCACAACACACGACCAGAATGACAGGCAGCCTGCGATCGGTCTACATTCGTCGACTGCCCAAGCCAGACAGTTTTTCCCGTTTGGACAGGCACGTCGATTCGAAATCATACCGACGCCACGACCGGCGACGAACAAGGATGATTAGTACTTTCCACCACCTCATTCGTAACGACCGATGGTTCGCAGGTGCCACGTTTGAGACGTGGAGGGTTGCGTGCGCCGGAGTCGATGTTGTCGCAACATGCTTCGCCTGGAATTGGAGTGACTGCGATTGCGTATCTGACTCCAGAAGAGTTGCAGCGGGCGACGGCCGCTGCTAGGGAGAATAGAGGCGAGGAGGTACTGAAGTACAATGAAAAAGAAAAGAGGACTGACTCGGAGTATCGTTAAGTTGTACGACAATAGAACTGCTTATATAATCGTTTTCTGATGAGGCCGACCACAAGTCACAACCCGAGACTTACTTCTCCGACGGAATATCCTCGAGCTGAGACGGTTGGGCAAGGCGTGGCAGGGTATCGACGTACGAACGGGGATGCGAAGAAGAGGCGGCGGTGGATCACTGACTCGGAGGAGCCTCACGGAGGAAGTTGTCAGTGAGAAAGGGTGCAGGTTCGGGCGACAAGGCTGGCGAGGCTGAAAAAGATGCGGATGTGGACGCGCGGACACGATCGCTGAGGCTCGTCATGCCGTTCGGACGAACAATATCAAGCAACAGACGTCGACAAGCATATGTGAGTTTCTTTTATTTTGTATCTATTCTGTGCTCCCTTTACCTGTGCCTAGCGCATATTTGTGTTTACCTCTGACTAACTATGATGTTCGTAGAATGACGTACATCGAGGAAATTGAGGTTTCGACGTCAGCAGCAACAAGACGAGCCGGAAGTTGGAACAATCCTCGTTTCACGATCCCCAAGGATGAATTCACGCTTTTGGAGCGGTAGAAGATCGAGCAGAAGACTGCGGATGAGGGGGGCGCCTCGAAGACACGGTCCGGTCCCCACGCTCACGGGACTGCCGCCAAAGTATGCTCATTAGCTATATGACTCTGCTGCGCTGATATTCATTTCCGTCAGAGGACGATATAGCAACTCTCGAGAAAACTGTTCAAGAACTACGTAAGCGGCTTGCTACATCCAACAAGGAAAAGACAGGCCTCAATGAGATCATCAAGTCGTGCACAAAATGAATCCTCAAGTGCGTTCTCTCAGCCTTCAAACCTACTTCGTTTATAGTTTATTAGATCGCAAAATCACTCATCTCGATGAATCGGGAGAGGAACTCCTGAGCGTGCTTGTACTAGCATCTCAAGGTTCGGTCGATCGATTGACCCACATCATCAGGGCACTACGCGCTGACGGCGATCGACCCAAAAAGAGCTCAGGTGTGTTTTGAACCATCTCGACTGACGGTTAGCTGACACGTTTTCAGAGTTCGTTGCCCCAAAAATAAACGACCTCGAGCTTACCATCCAAGAACTCGGTAACAAATTCACAACATGCAAATGTTCACTTCATGTAATACGACAAGAAGCATGAGTGCGAAACGTTGTACGCCAACGGTCGCATATATGATGCTGCACAGCATCTTGCGAACGCGATGACTGAGGATCTGTGGCATAACGAACCAGTCATCAATTGGCTGAAAGGTGAGCTTGTATGTCTTGTTCTACAATAGTATATTCAATTCCTATCCTTAGAATCCACCCACCGATGTGTTTCAAGGCTGTAGGAGATCGGAGACGAGGCATCAACTTCCAAGAAACATGACGAAGCTCTTTCAGCTTACTCCACCGTCTTGTTGCTCGCTCCCTCGCCTCCCGAAGGCGTGCTGACGGGATGGAGAATAGTGCTCATTCGTCGCTCAGCGAGTGAGGCATTGGGTACCGTAAAAAAGGTATGGTTGATCTGGTCTTTGAGAATTACATGATAATTATCGTTTCATTCAGTTCAAGCTTCCCGTGTTTCGTGTATATCTGGCGGTATGTAATGTTCTCGAAGGTGACGATCGCCTTATTGAGGCGGTCGAATGTTTCCGAACGATGAAAAGTGAGGTATTAGAGGAGACAAGCACTCTCGACGAGCGAGGGCAGCAGGGACTCGGTGAGTAATCCCATTTTCCACTCGGAGACTCATCTGAAGATCTCTCCAGAATTTCGACAACGTTGTAGCGAAAAACTGAAAAAAAGAGGGTGATGCAGCAACGGATGCAAAGATGCACGATGCGATGCGGCCATCGGATCCTACTCGAATCGTGGCACTCTCACTTCACCCAACGAATATCAGCGCCATCATACTGAAATGCTGCAAGGCGCGAGTAGGATTGTTGGAGGATGAACTCATAAATGCCACCCAGGTATAGTATCGATCCGCGCGGCAATCCGAGTTGACGACGCTGACTGCACGATCAGATGACTGAACGCGACCCATCGAACTACGAGGGTACAAAAGGAAACATGCCGTATCATGCAGCCTAGGGCGTTACAAGGAGGCATTTGAAGCATTCGAGACGATGATGTCGAGGATGGAGAAATCACCTGACCCACAAGCTCAGGGTAAGTTATTCTTATCCATGTTGCCCAGACGAGCTGATTTCGTGGCAATAGACATGCGGCGTGGTTATCTCGACACGACTCCACTGATCCGAAAAGACCACCCGTGTCATTCCCCATGTTCTCATCGACACCACCACTGGTCGTCTCTATGATAAGACAATGCAACAGGAAGCTTCGAGGAGTGCTCCATGTTCAATCGGTTGCGGTCGTCCATGATTACCCCCG
Organism: Leccinum variicolor; assembly: GCA_038091415.1. Classification (NCBI taxonomy): domain Eukaryota; kingdom Fungi; phylum Basidiomycota; class Agaricomycetes; order Boletales; family Boletaceae; genus Leccinum; species Leccinum variicolor. Next base: position 4,787 of record JBBPOK010000585.1, read on the forward strand.
ATCGACTCGACTGTACGGATCGAGCAGGAGGTGGAGAAGTTCTATGAATATGTGATGTTCTCACACAGGTGGCAGCCACACGAGCCATCGTTTCGAATGGTCGAGAATACTTTAATCTCTATGACTCCCTGCATCCCCCGCGAACAACAAACTCATCGACTTTTGCAAGCTCGTGCAGTCTCAGCGCTTCCGGTGGGCATGGAGTGATACGTGCTGTGTCAACCAGAGTGACAAGGGAGTTCAACAAGAATCTGTTGTTGCCATGTTTCAGTGGTATTGTCGTGCGGCGCTCACGATCGTCCATCTCCTCGGTGTTCACTCCAAATCGCAAAGAAAGGGCCTTCTGTGGAAAAGCATTTGGAACACTCGTGGATGGACATACCAAGGGTATGTTGCGTCGAAGGTCGTACAATTTTATACGGAAGATTGAAAGCCATACCTTGATCTCGACATGTTCAATCACAAGGAATCCTCTCCGAGATGGAACAGGCAACCAATTTTGCTACCCAGGCCCTCGCAACGCTTCAGCCAGGGCTGACCAGGGTGCGCGAGAAGTTGTACTTGGCTTCGAGTCGCGAGACTACACGGGTAGAAGATATCGCTTATTGTCTGTTCGGTATCTTTGATGTCTCACTCCCGGTCATATATGGCGAGGGCATGCGAGCAGTCCGTCGTCTTCTGGAGTACATCTTGACCCAGTCGGATAACGTCACACTTCTCTCCTGGACTCGGGCTGGGAACTCGAGTAGCAGTGCCAACAGTTACCTCCCTGTCGACCTCACTGTCTACGACCACATCGAGCCCCCTCATGTTCCGCAGCCGATCGAGACCGCCGAGATGGACAGGATGATCATGGCCTTGCAATCATCCTTGCCCGGCCCCTTGCTCGCCATCCAGTTGTACCAGCGGCTGCACGACCTTCCCCCTCTTTCGATCATCACTGGTCGACTCCACCTTCCTGGACTTGTTTTCTCCCTGACATCCCTTCCGCTATCACAGCGAAACCTGGGTCGGACTCGGTTGTTCATGTTTATCATGCCACTACGCCCGTCCTCGGTGACATACGCATCAAGACCGACGATGATTTGATCGGAATGCTCGGCTTGATGCTCATCCATCCCTGGATCAGTCCCCTTCTAGACAGGGATTTCTTCGGTGGGGCTCCTCAGTTTGATCTAGCCATGCGTGCATTACGACTGGTCGTTCGACTGAAGCAGCCGTTCGGTGCGCCGTTGCTTGCTTCGGAGGGACGTGTGCTGTATAAACGTGTCGCAACGGACAGTTTTATCAATGTTCAGATCCGGGCAGAGACACCGTTGGAGGAGTTGATGGATAGCGTGTGGATAGTCGACGTCCAATAGTCCTGCGTTGTCGGTTTTTTGGATATCGAGAGACGAACTCGGTTGTATTCACCTCTCTAGACAAGGATGTAATATCCCACTTTCTGAGCTAGTTATGAGCGAAGTGACTGGCCAAAAATGATAATATTCCCGAACACTTGCGGTGTTAACATTGTAGCAAAGTTGTCAGGTACTACTGTTTACGGTGCCTCTCAACTCCAAAGCCATCTCTCTGCCGTATGCCACCCCGACCTCGCCCCGCACCGTAATACACCAACACCAACAACCTCCAGTCCACGGAAATCCTCTGCACCATGGTTGTCTTCTTGCACGCCTTCATGAATAAAGCCCACTATCCCCTCCTTGCCGTCCTTTTTCCCGCCATCGGTATTATCACGCTAATCCCCTTGATCGAAGCCGCTCGCGACCGCCGCCCTCTCGTCCTCGGCGCGCCCAACCCCGTCGGCGTCCTCTTCCAGCTGGGCACCATCATCTACTCCCTCCTCTTCGTCGTGACTGGCGCCGCCTCTATCTCACACAGTCATACCCCAAACTTACCCTCAAAAATCAGCCCAGCCAACGCTGCATCCCTTCTCTTTGGATTCCCCATCGGCTACGTCCTCCCTATGGCCTTCATGCTCCATTCTATCGACCCACTGCTAACCTCTATCTCGCAAGGCTTTCTCTTCCTCGTCGCCCTCGCTACTCTTGCATACAGACTCCTCCCATCCTTATCCAATATCCACTCGGTCACCCTACCGTCATGGCCGGCGGCCGCCCTCACGCTCACCTGTGTCTTCTCTGCACTTCTCCACATTGCCTAGGTTTGACCTCTCTTCCCTGACACGGAAGCCCTGCGAATGCTCTTCGTACCGATCAATATTGCGAACGTGATCAATCCGGCAACGGTTTCCCTCTCAGACGGCGCGCACGAGTTCATCAAGTGGGACATCATTTTCGCCACGAACTTAATGATGCTTGCGACACTTTGGATGGCCGATGGGGTACTCAGCTTCGTCGGAATCCTTGTATGGCATGACATTGCGACGATCGCATTCAGTTTGGTCGACATTGTCCATAACCGCAAGACGACTCAACGGACCAGAGTCACGTGCTGTTGAAAAAGACGCTTTGAACTTCGGGTCTCTACGCCGGTTCCCTCCGGCTCCTCGCACACGATATCTGGTAGCGGCCGAACAGAGGACAGATCGTCCCCCTCGAGATGGATCCTGAACCCGGGTCGGAGCCCGACACGACCATCAACATGGACGTTGCAAACGAGACCGGATCCCGGCCCACCGTTCGGAAGGAGGGTCATGCCAAGTATGTCCGGCAGTGCAACCTGCTCACGGAAGAGGAGTTTCGGATCATGGCGGACAACGCACCGCTCATGAGCTCGAAGGTGGAGATAGCCAGTTTCGACAAGTGCAGTCCCGAGCGTACACCCATCATCTCTCTGTTCGCGTCCCTCTGAACAAATGGGTAGGAGAAAGATCGAAATTCAGCCCATCACGGTATGTCGTTGCATCCATCATTGCGCACAACAGACTATTCTCGCCATCTCCTCTCCATCCCTCTCCTCTCCAATTTTACTCGCATACATTTCCGTTCCATCTTTGACTCGCAATCGCTAACGTCTTCTTATAATACATAGCACGAGCGTAATCGCTCTGTCACTTTTTTAAAGGTAGGCTGTCGGCTATTTTTATTCCTCCCCGGCTTGGCACTTATTATAATTATAACTCTCTACCCCTTGCTATTGATTCATAGCGCAAGAATGGCCTCTTCAAAAAGGCGTACGAGCTCGGCGTTCTCTGCTCGGTCGACGTAGCTGTCATTATATTTGGTCCGTCCTTTCCCGTCTTCATCCGCCTATCTCATATCCGTGTCTCTAGAGGAACGCGCCGGTCATCATTTGAAACTTTACCAATATTGCTCCGGTGACATTCACGACATCGTTCAACGTCATATCAGAGTATGTCATTCCTTCTCGTTAGAGAGCACGTCTTATCTACCCCGCTAGTACGACGGTGAAAAGGACGCTCGCACCCCTCATGACTTTGCTAACAATGCAAACGTCAAAATTGACGATGCTGCCGATGGCGATGATGGTGATGGAGACGATGACGACCCCGACTCTGGTCTTCGAGGCCCAAACAAAAAACGTTCGGATCCCAAGTTAAAGCAAGAGTATGGGAGCAACGGCAAACTCGTCCCTTCTGTAGGAGGGGATTTGGGACTGAATGATGTTCGTGCCAATATGGTTCCATCTCTGTCGCACACTCATCCCCCCAAATTGCAGATGAACGCGACTACGCACTCCACCGGCCCATGACTATCCCTCAGCCACCGCTTCACTCCACCCAACTGCCGCCAGTAGGCAGTGCTTCTTCGCTTCCCATCTCAACGGAACGCCATACCTCTTCTGGTCGGTTGCTCCCTCTCAACGATCAACCTAGCCCTCAAAAGAAATCTCGTCTAGCCCCTAGTCTCAACGCAGGTAGTAACTCAAAACTCACCTCCGATGAGTCCTGGAACAACGGCTACCTCACTTCTCCATCCTCTGCCCACACGCCCAACAGCTACCGACAAAATGGCCAGACTTCGCACCAACTATCTTATAACTATCTCGGTGTCGCTGGGTCCACGACCCAGCACCCGTATCTCCCCTTCCCATCCTTTGACTTTCCGTCGTCCTCGAGAGCTGCCCCGATATCACGGACGGCAGGGTACAATCAACGATCGTCGACATACCCTCAGCAGCAGGATGCTAACTTGCAAGGTATTTATTACTAGCTAATGCGGTTCAAAAAGGAGGGCGGTGAACAGGAAGAATGGGAGCCTTTTGGGTGAGGGTCTTTGAAGTTTGTATCATGGACAAGCTGTTCTGGGTCTGCCTGCGCGCGAGGTCTATGTCCATCTCCCTGGCGAGCAGACGGCGGTGCCTATCATTCGAGACATCCTCAAGGACACATGGACGAGCTGATCGTCAACCGATATGAACGTCTCACGCCTTTGGAGGAAGAGTCGTCTGTGGATGGTGACTTTTCCCAGATCCAAAAGGGAGACTATCCGGTCATGTTCTCGTGCGATGGGATATTCATGGTCAAGGGCAAGATAGAGGAGAGAATTGGTCTGCGCTGTGCAGTTGCCTATGGGAGACTGCCACCCGAGATTCGATCCGAGCAGGCTGCGCTTGTCAACGACCCCCAGAGCAGTTATAACGTTATCGTCGCTAGTAACGCAATGGGAATGATGGTGTACGCACCTATTGAACGAGACCTACACGGTCCCATCACTCATCGAAGCCCTTTCCAAGCTTGGAAGTGGTTCGACGCATATCCGAGCGTGCAGTCGTCATGGCCTATTCTTTTAGGTGTATTCATTGCTCTGAACATTGCTCGCGCATTTGAGCATCCTCACTCTCTTGCTCGTATTTGCGACTAGCGTAATCGACGACATCAAGGCCGTCAACGAACGAATGGCAATTTCAATGTGACCGCGTTCAACGACGGAAAATTTGGAGTATACACAGTGCGCCTTTCCATCAGTAAATCGAATGATTGCTTTCCTGACGTCCTCCTTCGTAGATACAGCACTGACCCCAACCAACCTGGCCGACTGTTCTGGGCCGTCTTGAACCGGATTTTCTTCGTACTATTCCAAACCGTTGTGTTTTTCCTATCCCAAATTGGTAGTTAACAACTTCTTGGATAGCAGGGATGAGAGGTTGAGATGGGTATAATGGTATAATCATCATTTGACTGCTTCTTTCCCGTTCCCAGAAGCAACTTCGGTGTCGGCGCGCTCGGGGTGACACTATAATGCTTGTATGTCGTCGCCGCCCAGAGTCTATTTTTGCGATCATTTATATTGACCTTCCAGTCTCCAGCTCCTGCGGTCGAGTGCAATCACGAGACACACCGCATTTCAACGAGCTGTGATATCTTTTCTCATGTTTTCAACAGGTCAGTGTTTGTGGCTAGGTGATTCTTGTTAGAGACTGAGTAGTCAGCATGTTCGCCAAGACAATGTATCCCGAGCATCCTGTATGGCCTAGTATCTGGATATCAGAAGCGGATTTGAAGGAAATTACATTGGTATATTGCCGATGAGTCACGGAGCGGCGCCAATGAGTATGTACCTAGTAGGCATTGTCGAGGTACTAATTTTATACTCTGAGACCACATTTTGGCAGGACAGGGAACCTAAGTGCAACGTTGTAACTTGCGACCCGGTGCCAGTCTCGTAACTCCAGTCAAAATCTCTGACACCCCAAGCACCCCTAGTACGAGCATACCACGAAAACGCAATCGAGAACAAGCCTTCTTTGACTCCCCGAGCGGCTCCCTCGTATACTCTGGATTCGATAAATACGGCATGCCAGTACGACCGAGAAAGCAACGCAAGCTTCGGTTCGATCCCTCGTCTAGTCCAGACGGCGGAATATCTAGCGAACAAGCGATGCAAGCGACGAGGACTCTCGACTGGATCCAGCATCATGGCGAATCCAGAAACGAGGATGATCGGCACGAGAAGGCTAATGCTGCAGCATACCAAGGATTTCCTGAAGACGCTCGTCTCGCGAAATCAGTCTATATACCCTCGGCCGTCGCCTCCGGTGATGCACCGCGGAAAGCACCATACGTCCGCACGATCGACTTTACCAAGCCACCACTCACGGGACGTGGGCGTTTCCCAGGCGCGAACGGCACGAACTTGAATTCCAGACACGCAGACACGATATTGTCGGTCGTGAAGCCCACGAACAACAAAGTCAAGACGCCAAAGAAGATCAGCTTTGCGGATCGTGCTCGGATCCGCGTGTATCCAGTCTCACCCCAACGACCAGACGCCAAGGAGGGCGAACCCGCTTGCGCCGCAAGACAATACCCACTTTGGGTGATCAAGGACGAATCAGAATCAGATACCGAGATATTGGCCGACCGAGGCGTGGTGGGTTCCGACCACTCGACTGGAGAAGTGAAGAAGGACTTGGCTCCGCGAACCGACTCTACGATGATCGACGGTGGTCCCGTTCGGCGCCTCGATGTAGACCAGGTTGATAACAACACGCTCACTTTGACGACGGAGGAGGTGCAGGCTATGCGACACCGTCTCCTAGATGGCGTCGACGATGGCCAGCTTGCGACCCTGTTTGAACTGGGGAAGACTTTTCGAGGGATGACGTTTCGCCATGTGTGGTAAAGGCATTGTGGAGTTTCAAGTTGTCTGTATTTGAAATTCTTTCGTGTAGACAGGGTTACGATGAGAATTCTTTGCAATTTTGTACAAATCCGCCCTGCTCAATCTACAGGCAGAAACAAGTTCATCCGTTACACTCTTGTCAGATGCGTGTTCCCCATGCTTTCCATTCAGTTGGGAACTAGCGGAGCCAGGTGTGCACTGGGCTTGAGCAACCCCCCTTTCTCTAGCTGTACGGTGGTTCCCAGAAGGTCATCCTTTTAACAAGCTCTCATGAATGTCTATTACCTGCCCCTGGACCCGATTCAAGGCTACGTTCCCGACCAGCTGGTGCACCCATCGTCTTGTACTATATCAGCCAAGAAGACATCACAGTTAACGTTTTGCCAGAGGGGTGTGGCATCATCCATGGGCAGTGGTCGTTCCATGGCCAGCCAGGTTCAACATGCATCATTATCGACGAACGCAACTGCTTCCCCGCCAACTTCAACTAGGGATGCAGAGGCATCGTCCTTGATGGAGGAACGAAGGTAGGATGCTCCTTCGAGCGTCGATTCTGGGTTTTTGCCAATGCTGATGACATGAGTGACTCGGACCCCCCCTTTTCTGCAACGAAACTTATGGATGCGGCAGAGTAAAGAATCAACGACACGGCATCAGATTTGGTTGCCGAGTTGATCCTTTCTTTCGGTGCCTTTGACTTGGACACCATGTGGTTATGCAGACTCTAATATGATGTTGATTGTGAGCGACAGTAGTTTAATTATCTATCTAATCGAGAGTTTTGATACGGTAACAGGACTCCAGCGCAACAGCGTGCCGTGACAGCACCCGCAGCCTGTTCGTGCATACGGGCGACCGGAAAGACCCCTATGGGAGTCCAGTTTCCTGAAACATCCACCTAACAGCACTCCAACCGTCGAAACACTAGGCTGTTCTACAGTGTTCATGGGTAAGCTACTACTTGAGCCATTCGGGTCATTTATATGGGACGAAGAAGAAGAGGGAACGGAGGAGGAAGGGCTCCAAAGTGTGGGTAAATTGGGTTTCTAATGATCCGGTATCCGCATGGCGAGGCAGGTTGTAACGATGAGGTCAGCCATGAACGTCTCCGTAAGTATCATCAAACGGAACTCGCCAGAACTCTCACACCTGATGAATACGCAACTCCCCGTCCTTTGACAGTGCAAAGAACGTTATGCGGTACGTAGCTACGACCCGATCCAGGGAGTCGAGGCACTGTGACACGCCATGACGACGGCGGCGGAAAAACCCAAGAAAGCAAGTCCATCCTCAGCAAATGTGATCTCCTCCGATACTAAAAAACCAAGGTTGGCGCACCTCCATTTTGCTCCCCCACGACCGCGGTCTCAGCCGCCAGCGATGCTCTGCCTCGTCAGGACCCCTGAACGAATACGTTCCGCCCGGCGCCCGGAGCGATCCGTTCTGCCGACGCACATGGACAGTGTCCGCCTGCCAGTGTCTTTTCCGTCTTTCTTCATCTGTGAGTAGATCGGCGCCGATGTCTATGCCGATGGCGCGGGCGGTCCATGTGATGCTGATCGGGCCTGGATCGGTCGCGACCATGGGAGGTCCGAGGTACGGCGACTTGACATGGCAGATCGGAAGGCCGTCCGGCATCCCGCCGGCGTGGAGTGCGAATCGCCAGCTCGCGATGAGCCGGGTGTTTTTCAGGTAATATCTGTTCGCGCGACATCGTCAGCAATGGGTTCAGACGTCGATCGACCGACCGACACGAATAAGAATAAGAACGTGTGCGCGCCGGGGCTCGAACGCGGGTCTGGTTCCGATGTGTGGATGGAGTCACTTGGATGTAGGGAAGGAGTATACGGTGGTCGTTCCTTCCTTCTTGTGACGAGCATGCATGCGCGATCCGAAAGGCTCAGTTACGAGTTAAATGACTCAGAGAGCGGGAAGCAGTGTGGAATTGTCTAGCAGATACGACAACTTTGACGAGATCTTGTAACAATGTAGACAATGTGTACTAACAATATTGTGTAACACGAGCGCATCGACGATCTTTTCTTTAACCGCCGATCAGTAACTTGAACAAGATGCGCCAGCGTCGCGACTCGGAGTCTCAAATGGGAAACTGACAAGCTACCCGACTTTTTCCACTGAAACTCCTCGTGATATGATCCCGAACCCAAGGAATCCATTAAACTAAAAAGGATACCAACCTTGTTATTCCCACGCGGCTCAGCTCGGACGGCGTACCCGTGACTTACTTACTTTTAGCTTCCCCCTTCAAGTTCGGGTTCAGTTCTCGGTTACATCCCCGGGCCGTGCGTTTGCAAACCAGGACGCCCTTCCAAAGTTACTCAATGATTCCTTCTCTTGAGGACACTTTGCAGCAAGCGATATCTGACCGCCAGTGGAACTGCCGCTACCACCCGTGTCGTTCAGAACCCTCTCGGTCCTGCCCTTCAAGAGCGTCTCAAGCAGTGGGCTGCAGGGAGGGCAAGGTTCTCTCCTCGATCATGTCTAGGAGCAGCGCCGACTTTCTATCACACAGCTATATCGAGCATCTTTGGTGAGACTCCATGACGACTCTGCCATTTCGAATCACGCCTGCTCATTGATGCTGATACAGGTACGAGAGCTACTTGTCACACAGCGACCCCGTAGTTCTTGATCTCAATCCCTTTTTGTGCTCGAGTCTACTCTCGAGATCGTCCATGAATCGTTGATATCTTTCACAAGGAATGACCCCACCCGTGATCGAGGTTCTCAGGTGCCTCACGCTGTCGCACCCATCATCTCTTCCGTCGGCTTCGTTCATGACTGGCGTGAGGACAACTTGACCGCGACGCCGTCCGCGGACGTCCTCTCGACATGGACCAGTTACGAGATTGTTCGGAACGGCGCTGATTCCAAAAAAGGTGCGGATTTACGACTGATCATCGTCATGGACTAACAACGAATCATACGGGAATAGACATCGGTTTTTATGTTTCGACAATATACTCTCTACCCCCACGCAAGACAAATTTCGAGTCCATCCAAGACGTGCTTTCGGATTCGTTGGGTAAATGCATTGTGTGTGTGTTTTTTCTTGCCGGTACAAAATCTTATCTTTTCATTGGTTCCTCATTAACACATTGCAGGACCCATATGCGCCAGCGTTCAACACCTTTGTTCCCATCATGGTGACAAGGCGCATGTTTTCTCCGAATAATTGTGTACTGAGAGCATTTCCAGAGAGACGTTTGGACATTACTAATGGATTCGCGAGCTTCATTTACACGAGTCCGATCTCGAGACATGTTGGTAAGCAGAGCTGGGGTCGAAGGTTTCGTTGCAGCTCACATCATGCATATATAGACTCTCGCACACTTAGCTACACAATTCGCTTCACTCCAAGTCGACAGCGGAGAAGATCATGGATGTGATCAACCGATCACATTGTATGGACCAGAGGACAGACAGACCAGCGTCGATTTCTATGTCGGTCTGGTTCTTAAGGACCGAGCAGAGGCACTTGTCGAGGAGGGGCAATCCAGAGTGCAAGAGAGGATCACGGAAGACGTGTTCGTGATATAGACGTTCAGGAGTAGCATGAGGGTGTTTTGTATCTCAGTACGTGTTGGCTTTCTGTTCCTGTTTCCTCTGCTGTTGCGTTTGCTTACGGCGGCCCCGGCCTCTCAATTTCTTTTCGCGTGTGCTAGGTTGGGTCTCGAAGAACTCGTGAAGTTCAAGCGCAACGTCCAATTCGACGCAGGCAATTATACGGTCGTGGTGCCAAACGGAGGAGGGGACACGGCGCTGGTGACCATGGATCTAGGTGGAGAAGGACAAGAATCAAGAACACGCAGCGCGAACCCGCCCCACCCCCCACCTCCTAACCTGGATTCGGAGTTGTTGAATGACTTGTGGGCAAGAACTTATGGACACATTGACTCTTCTCTTTCACACTGTGCCACGACACTCTTGGATGCCGTCTGCGACTGTACCCCCCATCATATTTGCTGTCCAAAAAGATGACGGAGGAGAAATAGTCGGATGTACGTCACTGGCAAACGGTGGTTAATGTCGGCACATTACTTACTAGATGGTTTTGGGTAGTCTTCGGAACCATCATGACCCGTAAACCTCGGTCACCACTGGAGGCGAACGCGACCAAGACCCATCTCTACAGGCCCATTATCGGCCTCGACAATATTTGCGGGCATACCAGTGATCAATCCCGGCATTCCCCACATATGCGGCAAACTCGCAGCCTACAGCCCAACTTCCACCCCTAACGTCTCCATGTTAGTCCTAACCCTTCATGGGCTCCCCGAGTCGCCTGTCTGCACTTGGCGAGGTCCCTGGCCCCACCGGCACCCCACACGTCAACTGCAGGTCCACCCATTCAGGGTACAACTCCAAGACAAAAGCTCCTCCCACAATTCGGCTGTCACCAAGATTTCCTACATACCGTATGTACATCATCCTGTGAAAGCCAACCAATAATTACTTATGCAGCTGATGCCACTTCCAGATTGGAGATAAGAATCGGTGTTTCTTATCGAATGCCTTCCGTGGGCATGGCGGGGATGGTGCCACATGAAGAAGCGCGTGCGTGCATCCCGAAAGGAGCTTCGACGATTGCCTGGCCGGCGTTCTACCTCTTTGAGTGCTATAGTTGTAAGTCACCTAGATGGCCCTGGAAGGGTGGCGATCGAGAGCAAAGTTTTGTAGGCTCGAAACTGCACACTCATCCCACCCCTTCGCTCCTCCAATGCCCATAACGTGCCGAGAACGGGTCTAACGCGGTCCTAACCCTCGGAGAGGGAGGGTCGACGGTTGCAGCAAACGAGCCCGACGGCCTCTCCCTTACACACTGACTCCACTGTGGGATCGCGCTTTGCGCACCCAAACCAAGACTATCTACCACGATTCCACTTCGGTTACCGCCAAGGACGTGGCGACCGAGCCCGGGCACTTCGACGCAGGACGATTGTCAAGCGGTGCAACTCCAGGTTCCTCCCTTAGGTAAACGACACAACTATATCTCTGACTTCTCTGCTGAACTGCGCGTTCTTTAACAGGAGCAAACACCGGGGTCGCTACGCAACTTCTTATCTACTGTATCCAAATGACACGCCATCGACCGCGATCCTCGTCTTCTCCTCCTTGACCTCGACCACACTCGTCGCCCTCTCCTCGTCTCTCTCTGCGCAGTGCATCCAAACGGACGCACCCCCTTCCTTATCGACCTCCTTTCCCTCTCCTTCCTTGACCTCGTTTACGCTCTCGTCACCCTCTTTCTCGCCGTTTCTGCGCATCACGTTTCAAACGGATGCACGCGCCCTCGACTTGCCACTGCGACCACCCATGTCTCCCTTTCCCTCCCTTTTCCCCTCTTCCCCCTCGACTTCGTCTACGCCCTCGTCGCCCTCTCCCCCTCCGTCTCTGCATGAGACAAACATGCGCCCTGCGGCTCGGTACTTTAGCACGTAGACGATTTAAAGAAGGAAAACTTCGACATCAAACTACGAGTGCACTTTCTGGAAGAGCGGCTGGCCCAACTCGTTCCTGATCCCGTCTACGTGGCCCTCAAGCAAAACGTGTCTCTCGAAGTCGAGGTGCAGCAGTGACGCGACCTGGAACTCAAACGCTTCGTGCTGCGCGAGCATTCACAAAAGGAACGAAGTGCGGCGAGTTTGCATGATATAAGCCTGATGCTCAAGATACAACGTGGTCGAAGCACTGGATGGCGAGATTGAAAACGCCACCTCGGCGCTCGAGGCTGCTCAAGCAAGGCTTTGACGGTGGACGGTGTCAAGTTGCACATCAATCTTACCGTGACTCACGACGACTCGTCATGAAAGCAGAGGTGTCAAGTGGCAAAAGAAAAGGCTGAAAAGAATGTGCTAAGTTGACGTCGGCGATCATGAGCAACTTGAACGCCGGTGCGGTAGTTGTGATGAACAAGGAGATAAAGGAGCTGGATGGGCAGCTTGCAAAGGTGAACATTTAGAGGAGTTGAAGGAGAAATTAGAGGGGGCGCAGGTGGCAGATGGATCATGGCATGTGTGACTCAGAAGCAGTAATCTTTCGAAGCAGACCCGCCAGCCGAGAAAGCATCGAAACCACATGGACAATCACACTGAACTCTCTGACACTTGTGTTTGCGCTCCGCGTTTTCAAGGCAAGGTCGTCTGTCTTGTGACTCGAGGCATAAATTTGATGGCGTGTTCTTGTACAGCGTACCCCACTCTACTTTATGGACGAAGATCGACGCCGCCCTCGATTTCCGGAACGTTTCCATTGTCGCCAACTATATCAAAGACCGAACAAAGAATGCCCAGTTCATCATTATTTCATTTAGGTTCGTCACACCTTCCTCCTTTTCGTACTCTTTGCCATATTTACATGTCGCAACAGAAACGACATGTTCGAGTTGAGCCATCGGCTAATCTGGATCTACAAGACTGCAAAGCAAAGTATGTGTTTCCGTCTTTTATTCCTTGCTCTCTCACCGCATATGTGCACGGTACACGTACTGATTGATCCTAGGCATTGCTATCGACAATTATGCTCTAGTCCCGACCAAGACCGTCACGGTGACGCCCGTAGCGGTGTCTGCAACCTCACGTGCGCGTTAGTCTGTGTGGCGGGTATGGAGAGATGTATTATTTGATGTTTTGCACGGATATGCACTCGCTGTTGACTCGCTGGCTGTTTTTCTGCCCTTGTTAGTTTATGTGTTGCTAGGTGAACAGTTTCACTACCGCGTAATGGTATGCACCTGTTTTATTCTGCTTTTCTGTTCGTCGATGTTAGAGCAATCTCAAAGCTCTTCGCTCCCCTGACAATATCTGCACAGAAGCAAGCAGGTATGGCTCTCTTTGCCATCGTCTTCCTCTTGTTCCTGTCACGTGAGTAACTTGATTCATAATGTTCCTTACCATCAACGCTGAGCCACAGTGCGTGCGTGTTTCGACGGCAAGGTCATTTACTTATTACCGTCATTACTTTGAGGCTCCACTGAAATTGGTGAAGTTTCCACGCGCATCATGCGCCCTTCCCGTACTAGTAGTAGTACCAGCTTACTACTGCACTTCCCGCCCTCATTCATCCCGCCCTCACAGGCATATGTGATATTGTTACCCAAAGCCCTTTGACTTCGACTTTGACGCATCGGATCGGCCTAACAAAACCGTCGGCCGTGCTCCGAGTCATTGCCGACATCGACCTCGGAACTCACTCACTGGCAGGCTGTAGCTGCATCGGCAATGTTCCTGACGTCGCAGATCTATCGAAGTGCGACATCCACTTGGCACTACAAACACAGCAGCAATCCACACTATAAGAACTCGGACAGTCTGGCCGGCCAAGCGTCACGCGT
>JBBPOK010000586.1:0-18670 GCA_038091415.1 Leccinum variicolor
ATGACTAACCTCATATGCAGATTTGAAGCTTAAGCTGGTCCAGGCTGGAGGAATGCGTTCGACAAAGTTTGAATTGGGGTGGTCATGTGACGTTTTCCAAAATGACGGAGAAAACATAGGCCATATTGACTTACCACAGAGTGAACGGAGGAGTCTCGGGCGAGTTGCGGGCCTCGAAGAACCAGAACCACTGCCATCACATCCAAAACGTGCGTTAGCGTCTATCCCCGCTGTCTCATCATGCAATGCTGACCGTCGACATGTTCTTTCCAACATCAATGTAACCCGAATACTGGGTCACGCCCGGCGTCGTTTCGCAGATCCCAGAATTCGCGGCATAACGAAGATTGGTATCGTTCACGCATAGCCGCGCACTCGCACCCACACCACGCGTGCTCGAGAAAACCATCTTCGACTATTTGTGAAAGCAACGTAATACTGTACATACATCCGAGTTCAGTTAGGGCCGTATACTAGTTACATCAGCGCTTGAGGAAACGGGTCAACTGCGTTTGCCACCTCCTCTGTTCGGCCACGGAGATGCCAGGCAGCCCATACACAATTTGACGGAAGAAAAGATAAATCTGCTTGGTTATCCTCACAATGTCCTGGCGTTTTTGTGCAGAGCACCAGGCTAAAAGATCGACCGTACGGCCCGCGTAGTCGCTAAGGGCACCAATAAGCTAGAACGAGACGGAAATTAATCGGAGAGTGCTAGTAGCAGACAGGTACCACTCACCCAGGCGCATACCGTAGCTCCCGTGTGAATGGTGACTTCTGAGAGTGGATTACCGAGGGTATCCACAAAATGAAAACAACCTGATTGGCCTGTTTCATAGGCTGCTCTGTGAAAAATTTGCTGGAATACTTGGTGGCCGAAAGGCAGCTAGAAAATCAAAGCAGATCAATGATTCACAATATGAGATTTTAAAAGGAAACTAGTACTTACGATCACATGAGACTGGCTGGCAGGGTCCCAGTCTCTCTGATGGAAAATGCCATACCCATAAAGATCCGAGAAGCTCATCCACCAGTCGAATTCAGAAAGAGGGTAAAAGGTGGGGAGAAGGTCAAAAGGATCCCTAGCATTCTTGACCAGATATACGGTCTGATCCCAAAGGTACTCGGTGAAACGATAAGATACCTCCTTCAGTTCTTTGAGAACGTACGATTTGAAGGTGGGATTAGAGAGCTGAGTGGGAATCTCCCTTCCATTGGGCAGAATCAACTGCGCTATAAGATTATGTTATCAACGTCACGGTGAATGTCACAATACTGTATAAATCAACTTGGACTTACCTATTTCTAATCCCCAATCAGCTTGATCATTGGCATAGGTTGCAGTGAACGACATTTGATCAAATACAGCGTCCGACAGCGTCTGTTCCATGACCTCTTGACGAAAAAAGGTCGCCCTGGTCTCACGAAGGCTGCTACATAAGCTCTCGGACGCCTTCTTAACTATATTGACCCATTGGTGAGCATGAGCATGCAGGAGAGCCCTGATGAATAACCCTACGACGTAATGAAGGAAGAGTTCTTAGATTGAATCGTTATGCTCGAAAGTGCATATTAAACTTACGAGATACACAAAAATGAAACTGCTCTGACGGTGGCTGTGGATCGCTCGCTGGCGGCAGGGTAGGCAATGCTGAACCGTGACCAGTGTGACCATCACCGAAGTCATCCGGCTCATCCGCCGTCCAGTTCCAGTTAAACGTGCCAGGATCCTGACCAGTCAGGGCGGCATCCGAGTATGTGGTAGGACCAGTAACAAAGTCGGTGTTAACCGAATATTCCCAGTGTGCAAAGAAATCCTTGGCATCCCCATTGAACGTGTCGGCTAGGCGGTCAGCGTTCGTGGGCCCATCTTCTACAAATCTATCCCGAGTTAATCGGTGAGTAAACCATCCACAACATCAAGATAATATTAGATGATCCTACCCATGCGCTGGCGCTGTGATCGCGTCGATGTTGTGATCGTAGCTTTGCTGGGCCCGCTGTGGCAGCCAGGACACGGCGGACTCGATCGGGGTTGACTCGGACATGAGGGATGGTGTAGTAACTTGAACGAGACCAGAGCAAGCGTCGGCGAGGCTTGCAGTCTCCTTGATCACATAATCTTCCAAACCGAAGGTTAAATTAGTAGGTACGGAACTCCGTCGGCAATCCCACCGTGCACGACCAAAATAATGCGGAACGCTTGACAAAAACGATGATCCTATGGCGGAACACTGGCAGGTGCACATTTAATCCCGCCGCGGTTTTTGTTGCTCGTATGCCACCGCGGTTTTCAATTTTCTGCATGTCACATGTCACCTTGTTTTTTTTTGGATGCCGTGCTGATCAGAAACGCGAATCTACTGACTGGCTCCCTGCCCCCATCCCTCAGTCGGCATACACGGTTACTACTTTCCAGGGCGCCTCCCAGTTCTCAATTTCAGATATGTCCGCTGCGTCGGCATCGGAGTCCCGTAGTTCTTTAGCATGTCCCCACCCCAAACGCGTCCCGTATTTCCCTCCTTCCAGCCTCCAGTAAGCGGACGTCTTTGGCGTCTGCAGCAGGCGTCGATCCTATGCTCTCTACAAGCTCGGCACCGGCAGCTTCGGTGGCTCCCCGGTCGAAATCGATCTTTCGGTTGACAACAAAACCAAAAAGTATCAAAGCGCCTATGATGTCAGCGACCAAGGGAACGGCGGCGACGTTGTCTAGGCTCCCTTATGCCAGTCATGCTTCTCTGCCTTTGCCTACTGCTGTGCAATCTAGGATACCCCAGGCCCCGACCAAATTCACTCCGCCGGCCAAGCTGGCGAATGTGATTGCAACGCAATCACGACAAATCCCTGCACTTGCCAGCACGGGTCATACATCAAAGCTTCCTGTGTTACCTGCTCGTATACCTCCAACAATCCCACGAGCGATTGAAAACTGCCCACGGAAGTTGTGGTCTCTGTTCCTCCATCATCCAGGGATTCCAGGCTGCCGATGCCAGCATCTACCAAGGGTACCCGCATCGGAACTGTCAGAGGTTTCTGGAAAAGACAATAATTATTTTGTAACCAGTAAGTTTCCGGTCGTCCTTACAGTAACAGTTCTTCTGATCGCATGCTGTAGTTGCGCGCGCCACCCCCTTCCCCCCATTTCTTCCGCAACCAATCATCCGGTCCTTACTCGTTCCGAGTCAGCATTCATGTCTCACGCTCGTTTCTCTTCCTGTCTTGCATCATCCATCTACCTCGCTCCTTCCTGGGTTTCATCTCCGTCCTGCATCGGCCTTGTTGTGGAATTACGTGTACACATTTACTCTTCATCAGGTGTCATTCACTGTGGAATCATCTTCATTACCACGTGGCAAATTTGGGTCCTTAGTTCTCATTCTTATTGTGTATATATGGTGCACACATCTTCCGGTTTTCCTTCATGGGCTGCGACAGAGTGACTCAATCGTAGGAGGGTACCCTGTCTCGCTAACCCAAGCAAAAACAAAACAAGCATCCTCGTCTCCAATGTGCTTATTTATTCAAACCATCTACACATGCTCTTCAATGCATTCATCTCGTTTCCTTTTTTCGCATGTCAGCAAGACCATCTCGCAGCTCAGTAGATACACCTCATTCTTATATTACTTAGTGACATCATCTGTAGAGTTTTTTGGGGAAGGAAAGGAAGAATCAAATATAAGGCAATCGCTCAATCCATCTGCGCTACAACTTGCAAGTTGTTCATGCTACCAGCTGAAAGTTATGCACATTCACGTGGATAAAGGATGATCGATATCGATGAACACGTGCCACTTATAGATACAGGTTGCCGTCGACTTCAACTTGAATGAGGGTTGTCTTGGCGTCTGCTAGCTCAGCTACAGTAATCAGAAGCGGCTTCCAAACACTGCGGCCGATCGCGATAGCATGACGGACTCGTTTACTATTACTCCCACGATTTTCTCGGTCGATGATAGGGTTTCATTGGTATGGGCGAGAGAGAGGAAGATAGGGAGAAACGAGTTCTCGCGGTTAACGTGAAACGAGCAAAGCCTCAGACTGGACAGATTACGGTACGTGAAGGGAAAAGAAGGGCAGGGGTGCCATGGAATAAACGCAATCTTCCGACCCCGACCGGTGGCGGCGGGTCCGACCGAGCAGTGACTCACGCTACTGGTCCACCGTACCCGCAATATTGCCGTCACATCTGAGCCCATCTGAGACTCGTCCAAGTCCCATTTGTTCAGGCTTGTTCAACGTCCGCCACAGCCGTCGCACTGGCAAGTTGTCTCGCTGGCCATTGAATCAACATTCGCCCACGCACGCTGGCAGTCACACTAACTTAGAGCGTGTTCCGAGGCGAGCTTTTTCTTTCTTTCGCGTACCACCCTGAACGTTGTGGTAGCACGCTATGCGATGTCAGGCAATGGTGGAGCACGATTGATGCTGAGAGAACACCGGATCACGTCCGGCCATCGAAGAATCGATCATACTAGGTCCCACACCGAGTACGACAATATTGATGTAGCTGAACATAGTTTACGGCGTGCGCACTGGCATGTTGGAGCCCTTGGAGTGCGCGTTGACGGCAGCCTACGAGAACGAGTGGACGAACCGTATCAAAACAAATCACGCTCGGCTGGTGAAGGACAGGAACTTCGGGGCCGTCTGGCTTGTGGAGCTTGAACCCAATCGCGTTGTGAAGCGTCGGATTCGCTGCATATATCTGTTTCGATCGTATGGAGAGGTGCACCCTCTTTTTTTTTCCCTCTCTGTGTGGCCTCGACGGAGCCCGAAGTTCGAACTATCCGGATCCCCACGCCCTGGCTGTTCACCTTCTTTTCTTTCTTTAGAAGTCACGGGGATGAACGAACCTCTCAGAGCGCTAGGTCCCAACGAGGAAGCACAGCCAATCAATCACAAGACTGACGTCGCCGTTTTCCTAGTTAGGCTTAGGCTAAGTCCTGACAGCGACGCATCTTGCTGCCGTAGTCAAGGCTTCTCTTTTTCTTTCTCTTGTTGTCCGATTTAGAGCGCGCTGATTTCCCTTACTGGCCTAGAGCTTAATTAAAAACCTCACCTGCGGAAGTCTCGGGGGTTGACTGTATTATCGATGAACGGCTATACTAAATGTGTACTAGCACAGTATACTACTATGTGATCGGTGTGATCGCACGTGCGATCCGGTCCAGAAGATCACGCACATCACCCTAACAAAATAGCAACTGATCGCTATAGCAGAAGCCACAGCGGGATTGCGCTACGACCACTAAGACGTCCGGCGCTCCGCACAGTAACTATATCCTCTGCAGGGCGGTGGCCCTACGTCAAGCGAGATAACACGAGATGAGGTAGGACGAATAGTTCGGGGAATACATCTTTGTACGGATCCTAACGTATACAACTCACATTGGTTACATCATATCCTTTCGATCTCAAGTTACTCGGCCTCAGTTTTGACGACAACTTGTAATACTTCCGAGTCAATGATCACAACCGTGACCTTACTTTGCTCCGTCAATTTAGAACATCCGATAGGCTCCCGGGGTGTTTTTGCGGTCGCGAGCAAGGTCACAGCGGGGTCAGAGCGACCTAGCACTGCTATGATGGCCGAATGTGTACCATCGCTGTGAGCGGACGATGTATAGGGCACTTATCAAGAGTCCATATGGCGGCGGCTCGAATGCGTAACTTTCATATCGTCCGACAGTGCCTTGCAGAGCGGCAAGCAAATTAATGGACGTATCGATATGCGAACATAATTACAATAACACTAGATTGGGGTCTAGTATCGTAAACGCCTCGCGGGAACCAAACGGTACGGATCCGCCATTTTGAAAGGTGCGCAGCGGAATTATCTTACCGGTGTCAATATTTTATTTTTCGATTGGATGCGTCTAGTGCCCTGGTGCCGCCGCAAGGCACGATGGGCGGCGCGGCAAAAGTTCCCATTGGCAAGTGACTTGTAGCTTGCCTGGGATGCAGACTTTTGGTATGAAAATGAAAGCGAAGAAGTACATCGATATCCGGTCAACCGTCATATAGCGACAAGCTCGTGAGCGAGTTACCTCCACTCACGTGCCTCGTGCATATTTCCTAGAGTGTTGTAATGGTGCCTCCTACTTTTTTTTGTTCCCGTGACGAGATCACCCTTTATTGAATGCATCTTTATCATCATCCAGACACTTCGGGGGATATCGGAAGCGGCGATGGACGGATCCGATTGGTATCTGGATTGCATGAGGCAAGTGTTCTAAATCGCTCCATCAAAGAATGCCTGCTCAGCAACTCCCTGTGTGATCATATCTGCGAAGTTCAACGTTAACAATGCAAGCGATCTCGAGGTGGCACCTCACAGTGTGTGAGCCACGACATGGCCTAACCAAACGTGGGCTTACTGAGGTTTATGGGCGGGTTGCGCCATTATCTGTTCCATCTTTGCTCGACATTCACCTCGATGATTAGATTGAAACACATATATTGTGTTTGACCGCACGACGTCCGTTTCGGAACTGCAGCACATTTGAACAAGATATTTGAATGGGTGTGACAGTTGACTGCCGATCAATCATCATGATGATCTCGCCTGTTGGTGATTCGGAACTATCGTCATCTTATACACTTCTAGTGGAAGAAGGGAGTGATACGGTGGCGAAAGTATGCCGGATCAATCGATCATACCTGAACGCAGGTCAAAACAGGTAAAGGTCGACGCGGAACGTCGTAACTGCCGGTTTTTTGCAGCTGTTCATCATGCCATCGGAGGCCGAATTAGGGCTCAGTGTAAAAGTCGGACGTTCCAAACAGCTGTTAATAATGTCAGTTAATAACTGTTAGTAATAACTGGTTATTACTAACAGCCACTACCGCTCGAGCGATTTACTACCCCCTGTTAGAAACTGTATATTAGTCTAGACAGTTCCAGGGCACGAAAGCTATGTTTAGCGATAGAATGAAACCCAGGTGAAAATCAGCGGTGTTAGGCGGCGAGGTCAGTGCAGTAGGGAGTGATAGTGAGGAGGAAGATTGCGAGCTCGAAGATGACGAGCTAGAGATGACGCTATCAGCTACTCGTCTTCGGCTTGATGGCTTATCGGAAGGGATCGTGGACTTACAAGCCGACGAGGACATACCACTGGATTCCGCATTACTGCGGGATTTCCTTCGAACCCACCATCACGGTCAGCACGCAGAAGGCATCAACGTCTCGCGACGACACTGCTATATGCAACAATGCAGAGCCGGACTGGGATTTCTAGCCGTTTCACAGTTTTTTACTGCGAAAAACATATTTACAGTGTATACAATGACTTTCTTACTGGTTAATAACTACGTGGTATGAAATTGTTTGAAACACCTGTTAAAAAAGGTGGTCGGGTCATTGCTGTTATAAACAACTGTTAGAAAGTCACGGTGACTTTTACACTCCAGTGTAAATCAGAATCGTCACAAGGTCAAGGTGACCGATAAATAAGGTTGCATCGCGGCGTTATTGCGGGGCACGAGGGATGTAAGTAGTAAAAGGTCATGACGTACTTTTGAGCAATGTGCTGTGCGGCTACTTATTTAAAGTATATCGACAGAATCGACGGAGGGAAAAACACAATGACCGCATGCAACGAAGAGAGTTAGATCGAAGGAAGCTTGGAAGATAATACTTGCATTTCTTGTTGAATATCGTCGCCATCGCATGATGCTGAAAATTCCTTTTCGAAACCTCGATCTCGAGGCATTTCCATTCCTTTGTAAGTTGTCGTTGGCTGGCTGGACCAGCCATCCCCTCGACGCCGCGAATGAAAGCCTACAGCGCGATGATATCTGACAAATTTTCCACGTCCGTCCGTTGGGTGCGCAGTCAGACACTCGATCTGGAATCAGCTATGCTTGTCACTGGCGTTGAGCAAGGCTATGCCAGTGGTTGTGGTGTTTAACTATACATATTTGAAACGGCCCGACGAGGAATTACTTACATAAGCCTCAGTTTTAGGTATATTTCTGAGTAGAATTTGATGCGCAGCCGCTGAGCAGTTTGAACCAAGTTCTATTGTATGCTTTTCATGAACATATTCTTACTAGACGAACTGCACCTCAGTCAGATTGGATGACTTCCACAGCATCCATGATCGGGCCAACAGTCGGAAGCGATGGTGAACG
This sequence comes from Leccinum variicolor, assembly GCA_038091415.1. Taxonomy (NCBI): domain Eukaryota; kingdom Fungi; phylum Basidiomycota; class Agaricomycetes; order Boletales; family Boletaceae; genus Leccinum; species Leccinum variicolor. Next base: position 8,137 of record JBBPOK010000586.1, read on the forward strand.
TAGCTGTGGCTGAGTGCTCGCGTAGTGAGTCAACCCCTACTACTATGATATTGCTGTTGTTTGAATTTATCTTTCCACATCACGTTCGAATACATGCCGTTTATAAGTAGCTCGCCGGAGTAGCATATCGACTGGACAGATCAAAATTCGAAACCACTGCGAGCAACGACGCGGCGTGCTGGTAGGCACGATGACACGAGGAGGACGAGTAGGAGCGACGGCAACTGTCGACTCAACGACGTGACGACACAGCCGTGCACTCAGGCTGGCACGCACATCGCGGGTATGTGGTCTGCAGATACTGCTCCGTCTTCCTCAATCGTGGCGTGTTAATAACGTCTATCATAAGGCCATGTTGCGTCCTTATCATCCCCCTTTACGTGGTCGAAAGGAGTATTTGGTGAAGTGGATGGGCCTCCCTCGTGAAGAAAATACTTGGGAACCTCGTTCCCACTTGGAGGACGAAAACGGTATCAATGATCAGTTCCGTGAGTCTCGAGCGCGTTGACGAGGACCTTGCGGGGGGGGGGGATTCTCCTGACAGCATCTAAGGTGCGGATTACCATCATAATGTGGTGTGAGTTTGTTCATTTTACCGGTCCAATTTAATCAGCGCTTAACGAATAAAGCAAAGTCTTAGGGATGTCGAACGTCCGTACTTGCCTCGAGCTGGTGTGGACCGGTGGGGTCACAATCCAGGGACTTCGATTCATGCGTATTTATGGTCGAACAACCAAAAGGTTGCGGTTCTATTCGTTTTGAATCAATGTCTACTAAAACACCCAAAGTATCGAAATGCCTGGCTAAAATCTTTGAGCAAACAGTATGTTCTATTCTATCTGCAGTGTTGCATTTCAGGCGTGCTCTTTTCAGTCTTGTGCCGTGGTATCGCCACTGTTTGGTCCTTGTGCATGGAAATCGGGGTAGGCATATGCACGCATCTTCTCGCCGTATCGTATCGTGAGCCATATCAGACTGTCTCGCTGCGTCAGTCTACGTTTGGAATATGTACTCCACGAGAATACGTACAAATATCCCACTAGAGCCAAGATGCCCGCGATTGTGTTCGTCATGGCCACACTGATTGCTTCCACGGCGGGTACGCACAGCGCAGACATACTAGTCCAAGCAACAGTGATCGGAACGCCCTCGAGTAGGAATAGGGAAGCAATGTGAACGATCGACGCCCTTGGATAGCACAGACTTACGAGGTAGCAGCCATGACTTCAGCACTCCGGGAGGGCATAACTTGAATATCAATACTAGTGTACGCCCCGATCGGGGTGAGAACGAGAACCGCCTAAACGGCGCTTGCATCAGTTTCAGATATATCCGGGTGGAAACTCACCCCGACTCCGTTGGTGAACAGACACACAAGATCTTGTGTGAGTTTGTAGTCCCCTGTTACGACTCGGAGGTTTGGTCGGCTAAAATCGAGAGAAGAAACCCAGAGAAACCCACGTACCTGCAATCTCGTAAATTGTAATGATGTAGTAAGGGAAGACCGAAAACAAGTTGTGAATTTTTTTAAAAGGAAAGAACCCGTAGCGGGTTTACCACGTGGGTCGTGGGTGACGACGACAGCGCTCGGAGCGCTCATCGATCATATCGGTCACCCGCAATATTTGTCGACAGCGACAACACCCGCACACCCGCACCTCACCTGCAGCGTCGACAACGCACGACAGCATGCACATCACCCACGCACCTTCATGCACAACACCGACGACGACGACGACAAGCACACACCACACACCGCTCAAGGCCTCACCCACCGTGACAACGTCGACGACAATGCGACGTCGAAACGACACACACCAACACGCCCCTCACCCACAACGTCGGCGCCCCTCAACTGACGCCACGCGTAGTACGTCCCTCCCTCTCTCTTTCCCTCCATCACCCTCCACCAGACCTCGTCCACACCGTCAGGTGCAACGACGACGCCACGATGAGGGTGCGACGACGACATGCGTACGTACGTCCCTCCCTCTCTCTGTCCCGAGTCCGTTACTCCGCCAGACTTCATTGAAGGACACGCGACGACGACGACGTGACGAGGGCGCAACGCCGACTGACGGTGCGACAACGACACGACGACGAAGATGCGATGAGGTGCGACGAGGTGCGTACCTCCCTCCCTCTCTGTCCCTTGCTCACTCTCCGCTAGACCTCCCTCCCTCTTTCTCTCTCTCTCCCACCCCACCCTGCCAGACCTCGTCCACGCCGTCAACGGACTGCGTCGAACACGACGACGGGGTGACGACGGAGACGGACAATGAGGGCGACGACGTGACAACGAGGACGAGGACGAGGGAGCTGGAAGGCGACTCGGATGGCGCGGACGACGCGACCATGACAACGACGGTGAGTACACCCCGTCCTCGTCTTCTTCCTCACCCTCACCCTCAGGCTCCTCGTAGACAGCGTCGACAACAACAACAACGACGTCGACGACCCATCACGGCAAGACGACGCGTCAACGACAACAACAACAATGTGCCACGCCACGACGGCGAGCGCAATAACGACGACGAAGCATTTTTGGTTATACTTACATGCGCCATGCCTTTCCTCCAGTCTCGTTCCACTGCTTCGCTGTTACCCACAACAAATTTACTCTCAGGACTCTTGCATGCCAGTTGTGTTCAATCCCAAGGCGCACCCGTCTTTATCTGGTCAATACTAGTATTGGTTATCATCGTTAAGGTTCGTTCGTGTTTGGACCCTTCATTACCCTCGTGGCGACAATTTTTGAGGTTGGTTTGGTTACTTTAGGATGTTGTCGACTCCGACAAGGCTGAGCTTTGGGAGTTTCTATTACGTGATCTTGTGATACTTGACATTCATTCCTAGATTTTCCCCCAAGTTCCAAAGGATCGTTCAAGTTGGGCAGGAGGCTAATTTAATTTCTCTGTTACACGCAGGGAAGCTGAATATCATTCCTTGGTATGGATCAGGTTGGAGCTTGGGGGACTCAAATACTCTCGTTGTTACACTCTGCCCGAATTCTTGTCTGATTTGTATCAATTTGCAGCGGTCCGACATCTTCGTACTTTTTTTCGCTTATTCACACGAACTCCGAAGTCCGGAAACTTCTATCTGACTTCACCGTGATTGGGCGCGACCTCCTGGCGAAAGGGGCATCAAAGGCGGCCGAGGCTCTTCGCCCTAGTGAGCAAGAAATGGCTCATGTTGATCAGCTTGCCGAATCTGCCCCGGCTGGTGGAAATCCCCGCAGTGAATCGGGGGTTGAGCCAAGCCAGGGCGAAGCCACTGCGGGGCAGGCCATCAGCGAAGGAAAGCAAGTGGCTCGATCTGTTCAAGAGACGGCCATTGATGTACGTGACAAAGCGGCTGAGAAGGCACAGGAAACCACAAAGAAGGCAAAGAAGATTGTCGAACCGCAAGAGTAAGTTGACCCGTTTGCGGGAATTCCTATTTTTGACATGTATCAAAGCAGCGCTACGGGAGAGTCTTCGGCAAGCTCATCGGAAGAGAGCGAAGGGTTGTTAAAGGCCGCCAAAGTAGGTCTATTCTCATGCATTATTCGGGTTTATGAAGTGTTGATGATATTCAGGAGAGATTAGACATATCCATATCTGAGGATACGAAGCAATGGTTCGGGAGAACTTTGAGAAAGGGCGACAATTCGTGATGGATGAGTATTTCCCCCCAGAGCGACAGGATCGAATCATCTACCGTGGCAAGAGGGTCATCGTGGAGTGTCAAAGGTAGGACGATTACCGGGACGCGATCAATTGGATCCTGTCTATTGCAAGGGAGTACGCGGAGTTCGGCCAGAGTGCCGAAGAGAAAGGCAAGGAGAGGGTAGTAACCAAGCTTATCAATGTCAAGTGTTTACTTTTATTTCGTTCGCTAATTCTCCTACAGGATCCATATCTTCGAGAGACGTTTTGAGAACTCCGAACACTCCTTGAACGCTTTGCTAATGGGAAGAGCATGTATGTTACCTTCGATTCTATTGGTGCGGTCAACGACGACGCCCATCGAGACGAAGAGTTCCGCGCATGGTTCCAATACTTGTATGCTTTCGTTCGCAAGGTACGTGATATCTAACGAGTCGTTTTCATTCCTTGATGACACTTGGTTAGTTACTGTTGGAGGATGGTTACGTCCTCGGGGACGATTGCAGTCATGAAGGCAGAGATATCCGCGAGTCGGGCCGAAAGTTTTGGGACCAGAAATACCGCGGGCACTTTGAGGAGGTATTCAAGTCAATGGGCGATTGGTTCTCTGCCATGGGTGAAGATCCACGTAACAAGCAGTTCGGGGAGGATTGGGCGCGGTTGACTCGGGACCTACTCTTCGATAGCGAAGGGAGTCTCAAGTTCAAATCGGGGTTGTGGATGGATATCCGTAGCGTCATTGTACGGGCGCTGGTGGAAAAGGTACGCCCGTTGATTTGCTAGGTCTCATTTCATCTGAAGAGAGACAGCTTGTATATCTTCCAATTCCACGCATCGAGTATTCCGATGCTGCATTGGACCTCGTCCTGGAGAATCTTACCCTCCAGGGTAGCAATCTATTTCCAAAACATCGTCACTGTCGTCAATCACGACTACCTCAAATTCAGCCCCGCACCATAACATCTCTGACGAATACCATCACGACTTTACGTTTACCCTCGGGCAAATTCAGGCAGACATGCGCGACGTTGCCTTCTTCTTCCGCAAAAAAGGTTTCCCGAAGGTGGTGGATTCGAGGTTAGCGGACGTTGTCCTCGGAGGATCTGGTCTCACTGCCATCATCCACCTCGTATCGGCAGGCAAAGATCGGACCTCAGTCTTCAAAGTCAAAGACGTACACGTCAAAGTCAGTTCGCTCAAGTTCAGCATTCGCGATTCGAAGCACGACCTGTTGTACAAGACGTTGAAACCTCTCGCGAGCAGCCTTGTCAAGCGGCAGATCAAAAAAGCAATTGCAGGGGCCATTAAGACCGGGTTGGAGTACGTCGACGGGCAGTTGGTCTCGGTGAGAGATTAGATGGAAGAGGCCAAGTCAAGCGACGAGCCGAATGTGCAAGTGTTGCAAGAGGTGAGCGCGGTCGTGCATTTTCAGTCCATCTGGAACTCATTTATTTTCTCTTCAAGTTATTCAAAACGGCATAAAGAGGAACAGAGCGTTCGGACGTCCGAGAGCAAGTCACAGTTCAAGGTCGTTTCGAGCATCCGTTCGTCTGTAATCGATACTGGAACACCTTCTGGATGGGTGAATCGTGTCTCTGAAAGTGAGGAAGAGGTGACCAAGGGCAAGGATTGGAGGAGCCAAGCGTACGTGACTTGTGCTGTGTGAAACAACTTGAAGGGCTGACGCGGACTTCTAAGATTTACGATCGTGTGATGGTTGCTCCGAGCGACCAGGAATGATGGACTGTACCACCATTTGTTTTAGTAAGACGTGATGTGCGTGGAATGTATATATGTACCGAAGTCGCTGAATCTTGAATCTCTTCTTCTCGAAACAACCCGTCTGCGGTAGCCATCCACGTCAGTCGGTTCGCGACGTCCTTGATGCGAGACTGATGGCGGATTGGCTCGCAGCGGTTCCTAATTCTGGTAGTGATCGACTGATCGCGGGCTCATAGCATCGTCAAGTCATCTTCATCACCGGCGACACCTGGAGTGAGAGGAACCCGTCGATCTGTGCTGCTGCTTCAGCCAGCCCGACAACTAATAGGAACTGAATGTGATGTTTTCGACTGGCACTACGGGACTTGGTGAATCGCGGGCACCGTGGTGTGATGAGAATGGGATACTTGATTTGGCGGATTAGGATTCTCAGGCTTCTGAACTGTACTTCCAGGGAATTTCAGGACTCGTCACGGTGATTTCCTCTTTTTTTTTTTTTTACCTTGCAACTTCAAGTTCGGAGAACACGTGCACTTGTGGTAACACGTTGTCTGCTTGCTTCCCACCGTATCACAAGTCCTGCCAATGTTTTCCGGCTCTAACCAGACTTGCATTTGTGGCCGATTCTTCGACAATGCTGGTGCTTTTACAAGACACAAGAAAAGCTGTCAAGAGGGGAAAAAACGGCTGGCGAATGTTCTTAGCCAGGCAAAAGAATCCCGTAGCCGCAAGAAGCGGCGTGTCGAAGCTGTCGATTCAGAAGAACTGGATTCAAACCAGATTGTCAACGGTGTGTAATTTTAAATCTAGGGCTCCAACGTTCAACGGCAGGCTCACGTTGTTACGGTCAGAGCCCCCCACGTCACTGGTTGCAAGTTCACAGCCCGATCGGCCCGTGATGCAGAGCGAAGCCCGCACTGTCAATGAGGTAGTACGTATATATCATTTTCTTTAACTATCAGAATTTCAGTCGTCTAACGCATGATTTTAGGCTCAAGATGATATCTTACCTCTTTCTCTTCGTCGGGCCCGACGCGTCAACTGTCGACTCCCAAAACGTTTTCGGGATATACTTCCAGAGGCCCCTTTGCCACTTCCCCCCCAAGAATTGGACCCACCCCAAGCCCCTGCGACTCCGAGTTCCCATCATGCTCAGTCAGCTCCGCCCGTCCTACCAGGTCCAAGTACGCATTCTGTCCAGCCTCCGAGTCTTCCAAAGCAGCCTCCCCCAGTTGTAGTCACCCAAACGAATTCATTCGGGTTATTTCGTTTATACGACGAGGGCTCGACTCCAATCAATGACCCCGAAGATCAGAGTGGGTGTGCCATGGATCCGCTTGGATCAAGGACCAAATCCGGGCCCGTTATCGCTCTGCAGTCCGACTCTGCGGACACCTTCCATCCCTACCCCAACGAAAATTCTTGGCGTATCGGCGACTGGTACTGGAACCATGGTGCCCAGAAGTCGAAGAAAGGTTTTGAGAACCTTCTGAAGATAATCGGAGGCGCTGACTTCCGGTCTGAAGACTTGCGCCATACTAATTGGTATGCAATCGACCGTGAACTCGGCTGTTTAGATGTCGGTAGCAACTCCCATGAAGCAGGCTCGAGTCACGGTAGCAATTCACAGGACTGGTTACCTGAGGGTGACGGTTGGATGCGGAGAAGCATCACAATATCCGTTCCGTTTTCTCGACATTCTGTACATCCGGGTCCAAGGAACTACACCATTTCTAACTTCTATCGTAGATCACTTCTTTCAATAATTCGCGACAAGCTCTCGGATCCGTTGCGCTGCGGGGCCTTTCGGTTCGAGCCTTATCTCCTGCGGTGGAAACCTTCACCGGTATGTGGGGGGGATGGTGTTGGTGTATACGGTGAACTTTTTTATTCCGAAGCCTTCCTTGCAGCCCACCGTCAGTTGCAGGACCTGCCTCTGGATTCCAGCAGCTGCACGTTGCCTCGCCGGATTGTTGCTCTTATGTTTTGGTCCGATGCGACTCATTTGACTTCTTTTGGCAATCTGAAATTATGGCCTTTATATCTTTATTTCGGAAACGAATCAAAATACCAGAGAGGCACTCCGACCGCAAATGTTTGCTCGCACGTCGCATACTTTCAGACTGTATGTGTTCATAAATAATGGGATCCAGCACTAATCGTTCTTCGCATCCAGCTGCCCGATGAGTTCAAGGATTTCGTCGTGGAACACACAGGAAGTGATAAGCGACCTGGCGACAATCTGTCTACTCATTGTAACAGGGAAATATTCCACGCACAATGGAAAGACATACTAGATGACGAATTTCTTGAAGCTTATGAACACGGCATGGTGTTCGTGTGTGGAGACGGCATCAAGAGAAGGCTGTTTCCTCGAATCTTTACGTATTCGGCGGACTATCCTGAAAAGTGCGTCTTGATTTTTCATTGGACTGATGTCTCATGAGCTTTGCTTACAGGGTGCTCATTGCGAACGTTCGCAACCTCGGTGGATGCCCGTGTCCACGATGTATCGTCCCAAAGAACAAAGTGCAGAACATTGCTACAGCAGATGACATGTTACAACGCCGTGTCTTATCACGGCATGACAATCCGCAGCGGCGCGCGAAGATCATGTCTGCTCGCCGGTTAATTTACGAAGATCAATTAGCCGTTGACACTCCTCGGGTGGAGTCACTTCTCAAACCAGAGTCTCTGGTGCCGACTATCGTATGTATACTCAACTGTGACTGAGGAATGAGATCACTGATATAATTGCATCTCGAGAATGCATTTTCAGAACGGCTTAGTCACACCGGGTTCGACTTCTTTCTCATACTCGTCGTTGACTTACTACACGAGTTTGAGCTGGGCGTTTGGAAAGCCATATTTATCCACTTGCTTCGCATGGTTGATAGCCTGAAGGGGAACATGTTGGCTGAATTGGATCGCCGGTGAGAGCATTACATTTTGTTGTCGGCTTCTGTAATAATCGATTCTGAGAAGGTTTCGTCAAACGCCCACCTTCGGTCGCAGCACCATTCGGCGTTTCCGTAAAAACGTCTCCGAGATGAAGGGGTTTGCTGCACGCGATTTCGAAGATGTGTTGCAGGTTGGTTTTTTTTCCTTGTCATCGCTTCTGTCCCATTGACATAGCTGGTTTGGAGTGCTCTATTCCAGTTTTTGCAGGATTGCTGCCGGACCCTTACAGCGCTCAAGTTGAGCGCTTGCTATTCATCCTCTCACATTGGCATGGTTTAGCTAAACTCCGTTTGCACACCGATGAAACCCTTCACGTATTAGATACAGTGACAAAGGACCTCGGTGATGATGTTCGTAGTTTTGCCTCAGATACGTGTCCCACCTTTGCGACAAAAGAGTTGCCCCGCGAAGCCGAGGCCCGATTACGGCGACAACAAAACCAGGACAAGTCAAAGAAAGCCGAAAGAACCGTACCGCATTCACAAACACGACGACCCAAGTCGCTTAACCTCCAAACTTACAAGTTCCACGCCTTGGCGGATTATCCATCGCAAATTAGAATGTATGGTACCACTGACTCATATTCTACACAATCGGTATGCTCCTTCCCAATGATTCTATGTATGAAGCTGATCTTCTACACCCCAGGGAGAACTTGAGCACCGTACGAGTAAAGGGCGGTTCATCCGAACTAGCCGAAAAGCCTTTGTACCGCAACTGGCCGCTATAGAACGGCGGCAGGCTCGCATTAACCATATCCGTAAGAAACGGGATGCGCTCAGCATGATGGATCCGGTAGCAAATAACGCTGACGAGCATCATACGATCGGCCAATCTCAAAATTTCCCGGAGGAACTCACGAAGTTCATTCAATCTAACATCGATGATCCCGCCACCAAGGTTAGTAAATTATTGTCTTTATATTTTGGATCATGAAATTTATATCTCACTCGGCCCAGAGTTTCGTCTTGAAGTTGAAGGCTCATATACTCCCCCGCATTGCTGCTATCCACCAAGAGGGGGTTCAAGGCCATCCTAATGCGACCACTGGCATGGACCTTCTGGAGGACTCACTGGAGGACGCCCACTCACGCTTATCGCGATTGAACCACGTAGTGTTCCATGGCAACAAGATTTACCGCCATCGGTTGCTTCGCATCAATTACACCACTTACGATCTTCAACGTGACTTTGATACTATCAACCCTCGCACGGATAAGAAGAACATCATGTTGTTGTCCAACGAAGACGGCAACCGTGACAGTCATCCATTTTCCTATGCACGGGTGCTGGGGGTATTTCATGCCAATATAATATTCACTGGTCCTGGATCGAAAGATTTTCGGTCACGTAGGGTTGATTTTTTGTGGGTGCGGTGGTTTGAACTTATACAGGAACGCACTGTGGTGCACGGATGGGAGCAGAACGCCCTGGACACTGTCAGGTTCTTACCGATGGCGGATGAAGATGCGTTTGGTTTTGTTGACCCCGCTGACGTGCTAAGAGGTTGCCACGTTATCCCCTCCTTCGTGGATGGTCCACTTCATCCTAACGGGGTCGCGATCTCTCGCTGCGCAGGTGATTCCGAAGACTGGAAACGCTATTATATCAATCGGTGAGTTTGAGTCTTATTCATGGAACTCGATCCAATAAATCCTTTTTAGATTTGCAGATCGTGATATGCTGATGCGCTATCACTGGGGACTGGGTATTGGACATACTTATTCACATGCTACTTCAATAGCTCCTATCAATTCCGAGTCCGAGTTACTCAATACTCGCTCGCCTCGGCGACCTTCAAGTCCAGGTCAACATGATGCGGGAGATCGGACAAGCCGTGTCGATGACAAGACCAACGGCTCGGAACACAATTTGGAGTCTGAGTCCGAGTCCGAGATATTCGGCGACTCGTCGGATGAGTCTCGGGTTGACTTCGAGTCGGAGTCAGAGTCCGTCTTGGGAGACTATGCTGATATGGATGGATGGGACAGTTTATGTGCGGATTCGGATGCCTTTGGTGGATACGAGTTTTAGGCTGTATGTTTTGCTGTTACTAGTACTAGAATGTGTTGGAAATATGGCCTATGTTTTCTCCGTCATTTTGGAAAACGTCACATGACCACCCCAATTCAAACTTTGTCGAACGCATTCCTCCAGCCTGGACCAGCTTAAGCTTCAAATCTGCATATGAGGTTAGTCAT
>JBBPOK010000587.1:0-18642 GCA_038091415.1 Leccinum variicolor
GCGAGTTGATTGTTTTGTTTAGTGCGCTGGGTCAAAGTTTCCTGATTTTCGCGCAAGTTAGTTGTTTTATTTAGCGCGCTGGGTTAAAAAACGCGCAGGATTAATTGTGCAGATATCCCGCCATATTCACCTTCGTCAAGAGCTTACCGAAAACCTGTGGAAACAAACAAAGTCCGATCGGACCGCTCGGACCGCTCGAGGACAATTTCATTCGCCATCCCTTCCACATCTTTCCACCGCGCCTCATAGACCCGCCAGTCGTTGTTACGACGTTTTATCAGGTCATATTTCCAGCTCGAAATGTGAAACACGCCGTCGGGCGGCATACAATCCACAAAGAACGCAGCCAGAGGTGGGACTGACTCTCTTGAACCAAAGGGACCCGGATTGCAGAGGATCAGTGAGGTCGCCACAACCGACCAAAGTCTGGTATTCGCATGTGTCTAGACTCGAGAGCAATGCAAAGGGTCTGCAACAACACGCACAGCCGGAGAACCTGCATTAAGCTAGCCGGCGTAATTCCAGCGGAACACCAGCCAAAGTCACTGTTGATGGACAGAATTTCGATTCGCGGACAAGTGGTCGCCAGTTGCACAGATCACCATCATTCATGCCCCACGATACTGTGAAGCTCAATGCACACACGGGTGAGATTGGACATTGTAAATTGAAGGACGTCGTCGAGGACAAGCGTGGTAGGCTGCATAAACCGAGGACTGAAACCTTCGAGGCTGATATTCATGAGAAGCTCGTGGTTGCAAGCTGTTTGGAGAGCCATTGTAAACGACTTGATCTTGTCCCCAGGGGGAGATATGCCATAATACATAGATACAATATGTCTTTCAGTGCCGGGAGTCGCATGTAGGCAAAGAACTTGGCATCAAGGATGAACGAGGAGATATACAATGTCATACCTTGTAGCGCAGGAAACACGAATATGTGGTTGGCCGTTTCGACTTGCTCTATTAATGCGGCATCCAGGGTGAACGAAACTAGGGTCAAGTATGGCATGGAGGAGATGGAAGAGCCTGTCGATGTTCATGTCTGATTCAGTAAACGCTATCATGCCTCCGAGCAAACGTATGATATTGTGTGTACCGTGACGTCGACACAGTTTGACGAAAACAAATTGATGATGCTTTCGCACGATAAGAGGTCTGAGTTTTCTGAAACATAGAGGGTGAACCGCATAAGAATTGGGACGGCGACGGGGTGTATGGGAGGAACCAAATCATTCGTGAATGCAAGGGGTAATTTCAGGAGATTTGGAAAGAGTGGCTTGACCTGGAATGGCCGACAAAGGCGCGCGAGAGTATCCGGATCGAGATGGGCTCCAAGACTCTGATCCAGAATCCAGATTGAACGACCAAATGACAGACACGACGCGCGTACGCTTTCAGGGTATCCACCTTTGCCTGTTGCAAGTACGTCTGCGTCAGATTCAGAACTGGCTAGTACATTCAAGGAAACGGCTATCTTACCAGCTCCCATGTCTGTTACACGACACACACTAGGGATACACTGCACTAGCCGTGGCAGATCGTATAGGTTCATCCAGAGAAAATCTAGTGCTGGATTTTTGAAGGCCCGACATGTACTCGAGCTCGAGACAAGCCTTGGTTGCCGCCAGCCACGATTTTGAGACCGTGCCAGTGGGCATAACGTCGGTAAGCGAAGACGCCGGTCGGCACTTCCCGAGTCAGTTGAATTTCGGCAACTTTCCGTGTTGAGATAGACCAAATTTCCAGGTGGCGTTTCCCAGAAAGACTGGACCTTGGACTTTCCGGCGCGGTGCGGCGCAGTTCGGCCCTCACGCGCTGACTTAGGTTTCGTTTGCTCCAGACACGGGTGGTTTGGTCTGCTGCCATAAGTAGACCATAAAGTGTGACTCACAGGATCAAAAGCGTGTCTGCGCCAGCTGACTGGCAGTTAGGTTCAACCGAAGTTGCTAACCGCTTTCCTGAGCCTGTTGGCAAATGCGAATCTGCCAGCGTGCAGCACAGCAGATTCAGACAAACTCCACATTAATCCGACAGGTCGTCCGTTCTCTCGCGGATACCCGAGTCTTAGCCGAGGCAAGCGCAGTCAGTCACTGGCAGTCGAAGGAAAAGGTTGTCCATATCATCATGATATAAAGGCTCAGTGTCGTGCCGTCGTCTTCACATCTGCTCAGCAGCAACCGCCCCGTCCACATCACCTCACCACCAGTCATGTCGGAAATAACAGGAAAGATCGACTTTTGCGTCGGCACAGAAACATACTATACGTGGTACAAGATCTTCGGAGACCTCAAATCGGGTGTTCGGCCCCTCGTCGTCCTCCACGGCGGGCCCGGTCTCTCCCACAATTACGTCCTCCCGTTCAAGGATCTCAACACGCGCTTCAATATCCCCGTCGTCCTCTACGACCAGATCGGTATTGGCGAGTCCTCTCACCCCAAAGACGTGCCCCCAGAGTTCTGGACCGTCGATCTGTTCGTGAACGAGCTCGACAACCTCCTCGAGAAACTCGGGATCAAGGACAATTTTGATCTCGCCGGACACTCGTGGGGTGGCATGCTCGCCTCACACTACGCCAGCCACCAAAACCCGGCTGGGCTCCACCATCTCGTCCTCGCGAGCTCGGCACCGTCCATGGCCCTATGGCAGGAGAGCGTCCGTTCTTTGCTAGTGAAGCTGCCGGATGAGTTGAAGGAGACATTGGAGAAGCACGAGAGGGATGGCACGGTTCTCACACCAGAGTACCAGCAGGCGATGGGCGCCTTTTACACCAGACACGCTGTCAAGATCGCTCCGTGGCCTGAGGACTTACTCGCCTCCTTTGGTTGCTTGCAGGCCGATCCTACCGTTAACATGATCATGTGAGTGCTCGCATGTGTCTATTATTTCCATGGGCGCAATTCTGACGTTGTGCTCTTATTGCAGGATGGGTCCTACGCAGTTTACGATCGTCGGAAAGCTGAAGGACTGGTCTATTGTGAACCAACTTCACACGATTCAGTGCCCAACTCTTCTGACGCACGGGGTCGATGACGAAGCGCAGGACGTGTGTCAGGCAGCGTTCTTCCAGAAGATCCCCAAAGTGCGCTGGGTGACGTTTGCAAACTGCAGTCACTTGGCCTATTTCGAAGACCGCGATCGGTACTTTGAGGTCGTTGGCAAGTTCTTGACGGATGCCTAAGCGGGAAAATGTGGATGTGACTTGTATGTTCGTGTTACTGTAACCAAGTGAGGATGCAAATGTTGTACCGCTTCGCTGAACAAATTCACAAATTATTAGTACGTATCATTAATGATATCGATGCATTGGTCGACGAAGTAAGACTTTTGTGACAAAGCCCTGTGAGAACTGCTTTCGGTTCTTTGAGCAGCCATTGTCGGAATTTATGAGAACCTGATTTCATGAGACCGCCTACCAAGGGAAGCTCGTAGTTGGCTGTTCGCTCTCGTATTTCGGGCGCCGAGGAAAACTAACAAGCAATTTCAATTTGACTGAAGTCGAACTATTATAAACAAGGTAATTGTCGACGAAGTGCGGCCGTCCTTCTAGTTATTAATTTGTCGAGGTCATGAACCAACATCCATAGTACTCAACACGCAGGATACCAAGTATACTAAACTGACAAATGGTATGATTCTATGAGGAAAGTCCACGGTCAACATAAGTAAGATGATAGATAGCGGACGGTAAACGAAAGGGTCTCACCTCACCTCAGTTCGACGGGAACGAGTTAAGATGTTCTACACTGGTTTATCTAGTATACATATTGTTCTAGCTAGAGTTTGAACAGGGTCGAAGTAACGAGGATATCAGAACGAAAAAGAACAACGAAATAAATGTACAGCTAATGATCTGTGTGTACGTACGGCGTGCTGCGACTCGGATGATCTACATGTACATTACGGCGCATTGCTATGACGCCTTGACACCGTCTGACATAAACGAGTCTTGTCAACGAGCGATACATGCGATCTGAATAAGGAAGTGGGATGACAGGTGCTACGCTTCCGAAGATTATTCAAGATGCGCAAATCCAACTTGAGGTTGGTTAGAATCCATGTTGAACACAGTATAGAAGAGCTCGAGGAAAATGCACCCGATGGTCCAGAATGCTGCTCCGGATTGGCAAGAGGGGTTCAATAGTCAGCATGTTTAAAGTACGCTGTACGGTTCAAGGGAATATCTTACGATGATTTGGATGACCGTATATTCCACTGAAACAATCGGTCGAGCCATCCTCCACCGGTCCAAGATTGAGTTGATGAGCAGGGATCGTAAATGGCTTGCCACCAAAAGTAAGAGTCACGTCCGGGAAGTGATCGCATGGGACTATGGGGCTGTCAATGGACAGGAAAGTACTATGTGAACCCCAATCAGAACTTACATGTGTAGTAACCATCTTCGAAAGCTTTACCACCATACGCCTGATGCACTTTCAAAGCTTGATCCATATCAGCAAAGATGTGGCTGGCACCAGTGTCGATAATTGCGGGTACATGTCCCAGCACCGGTTTGTTATTGACACGAATATCCTCCACTGTCACCTGCCAGAATCCCTAATGGTGAAAGTGAGTAGTTACGACTGCAACTCGATGGTACATACTCACCTTGTGTTGTACTTTGACAAAGGTGATGTCACCTGTGTACAGCTCTTTGTTCACTCCACCAATGTACAGCTCGCCTCCATCAGAGGTGAACTTGAATGCAAATACTCCATCTGCCAGTTTTTTCTCACTGACAAGTGTTTCAAGCAGGGAACTAGCAGGGTAATCCGAAATAGATGAGAAACTCATTCCCAACGCACCGTCCGGTGGAAATTCAGACTTTTCCATCATAGGCGAGTATGTCGTTGAAACACCAATTGTCTGCTTGTCGGCCTATTCGATGGTCAGAAGCCATCACGTTTATGATCATGAAGAGAGAACGTACAGTGAAGCCAGCAATGGTTATGTTATCAGTGTATTGTTTACCATTGACAGATGCACCATCTGCAAATCCAATTGAAAATGTCTTATCCAAGTCCTTGGCAGTTGCAGACGAAGCAGCGTTGAAGAGGTGATCATGGCTTTTGCAGTACTTATCACCGTTCGACGCTGGAATGAAAAGATCGCTAGGTCGGATTGAACAAGGTAGTAGTAGGTGGTCTCGACAGGAAATACTTACCTGATACCGGTGTCAAATTGGACTGTGATGAAGATTGGCATTCGTGTATGTCGGTAAATACACGGAGAACTTACCATTGAAGAGTTTGGGAGGAGTACCGATTGAAATAGTACCATACCAAAAAAACTCCTCGTAGGCCAAGTCAAGCCCAGCGACACCGCGTTTCCAGTTTTGAGACCCGCTCTGTTTCAAATGATATGGGTGGGTCGTTCCCGTGTTCCTTTCATAATTTTCGAAGCCACGAAGAAGCTTGCTGAAACGACGCATGAGAATACCGAGTAAAAGGATTCACAACACGTACGTTGTGTATGATATAGCGCGAGACTTGAGTCCATCAATATTAACACTTTTGTTGGAGTTCAACGACGAAGAGTGTTTGGTGAGTGGTATAGAAATTCCATTGCCTTTCCCCCTGGGACTGGGTATTGAAGCGGGCGAAACAGCTAATGCAGCAATGACTGCGACAACTGTGAAGCGCATTGAAAAGCAAGTGAGCATAAGTGGTGATGAGGAGCGAGGGTGGTATATCCGCCTTAAATATTGCCGACTCCTAGTCTCCCACCCACACCAACGATGTGACGATCACTGATAGGAACTAATCGGATGATATACCTGAAGCTGATGAGCTTCACCAAGTATGTCATTGAATGCCTTCTGTGGATGGCGGCTAGTTCCGTGGAGAAAGTTTTGAATTCGATTGCCTGGCTGGCCCGTGGGATCGTCCTGGTGACGATGGCTTTCTTGATAAAAAGTGTCCTCCACACCCACCTTCTCCCGACCATACGACACCAATCGCTTGGAGGGTTCTACTCCCTCTGAGTGTTGTTACCTACACGGCCCTGGAAGGGCGGCGGTCGAGTTAGGATATAAGCGGTAGCCCCCTGCCGAGAGTTTTTCGCAGGCTCGAAACCGCACACCCATCCCCCTTGCTCGTCCAATGCGCGTACCGTCCCGAGAGTCGGGTCGAGGTCCGAATCCTTTAGTCATCGGAGAGTGCCGACCAGCCGGCGCAGTAAGCGAGCCAGACACCCCACGCGACCTCTCCTTCGCACACTGACTCCACTCTGGGATGCGCGTGACTTTTTGAACTCGACGCGGCTTCTTCCGTGGATGAGATGATAGAAAGACAGAATGTAGAGAGAGACCGTGGTGGATGCATCATGGCCATTGATGACGACACCTTGAAACCTACATGCACCTCTCGAAACAGAGGGTGAGTCTTCATCTGGGACCGGACTCAGATTGGAGGCCATGTCGGTGGGTGGACGGGCGGGGATGGTCAGCGAACGAGATGCGCATTCAAGACAGTGACCCTGGTGTATCTTGTGATGAACGCACGATAAGTGAATGAAACCCCTGCGTCAGCGGAAACCTTTTTCAAACCTTTTTCGGCGGGCTGAAACTCCACATATTCCGCTGTGCCGCCATGCAAATGGAACATCGTGGCAAATTGCTTAGGTGGCATAGAGATATGCACCGCGCTATCATGAAAAAACGCAGTGAACACTGATGGATGGTCAATTTGTCGAGGCTATGTACCAACAACCATAAGTACCTACATTGAAATGTATTGCAATCGATTGAAACCGCAAGTTGGGCCAACTCATTGAACACTGATCCAGAAAATTGCGTCAAGACTTATCAAGTCGACCAAAACGATGCAATGAAGAAATAAATTATACCGGGTATGTGTGCTAGAAGAGTCTTGTCAACGAGCGAGAAATAGGATCTGAATCAGGATTCAATTTCAGCAAGTGATGGCAATTGCCGGAAGAAAGTGCTACACTTCCGATTATATAATCTTTTGAAGTTGGGCAAATCCAACCACAGTATAGAAGCCCTGGAGGACGTGTAGCGAGGAACGAGCCAAGGTCTTCGGACAAGCGACACAGGAGATCTCTCTTGCCTTCACCGCGTCCCTCGTCCGCCTTGCAGAACACGTCTTCGCCCATAGCGTCGCCCGCCATGCCCTCCAAGTTCAATTTGACTATTTCCCATTCCGGCTCCTCGTATCTCACTCCCCTGGGGCCCAGAGCGCACTGGATGCATCTGGTCAGTTGGCGCTTACTTACTCGTTCTGTTATGTTTTCCCTACTTTGACCATTCGGAGCCCAAAATCGTCGAACAACACACGCAGTGCTTTTGGCTGTGCCAGGGACCCAGAGGAACAAGCCAAGCTTCTTTGTATCAAATTGTTGTTGGAAGCGGCGAGATTACCAAAGTCGATCAGGGAAGTATCATTCGCCCTGGCATGTGTGCGATATATCTCTATCAAGACGCACCCTTTTTTACAACGGACACCCGAACCAGGTTGAAACTTGAAGCAAACGACTGCGGAAATGAGAATCTGCGGGGATATAGCATGTAAGACCAAGGCACGACGGAACTCAGGTATCTCGGCCGCAGACTCCTTCGAAGCTGAGAGTGCCGTTATCACGCGTATTGATGAAACAAGTTACATTCTATTTGTGGAAATAACCTTTGGATCAAGTCTTTGACTCCGAGTCCGAGGAAACATATTACGCTCGCGCAGCCGGAGAAACATCCCCGGAAGTTTATCACGACTCCCACCACGTGGGATAACGAACCGTGGAGCAGAGGCCAGAATTTTTGCGCAGTGACTCCTAGTCTTGAAACACCTTTTCTCATGTGCAACCGTGCCAGAATAATGTCCGATCATTCGCCAGTTTTCAAATGGCATGCTCCACAACCGTTGGCATCGGTCAGGTTACACAAACAAAAGGGCGAGTCGCGAAGCGTATCGACGTGTGCAAGTAGTGAAACGCCCGGATCATCACTTGTTTTCCCTGAATAATTGCACCGATGGAGTTCGCGCCCAATTTTCCAATTTGCCTCCGTACCAGGTCACGTTTCCTCCCGCAAACTATATAGAGAGGAGTCTTCTTGCCCCAGCAGAGCCTTTTCGTCTCCTAGTTTCACCTTCAAAGCATTCAGTGAGTAACAGCAACCCTGCAACAGGACACAACTAAGTTACCTCTGAGTAGACAAAATGCAATTCACGAAGCCGTTTCTATTATTCCTTTGCATTTGTGTATCGGCTCTCGGTGCAGCTGTAGACTATTGTCAGAGTGATGACTCTGACGGTGATGTAGGTGAGATGGTCATTCCCTCTTAAGTGCATGATGGTCGCCTCTGACACGATCTTATCTCTTTGGCGTTAGGAACGGCGTGCGCCTAGTTGGGACTCGGGAGACTCCTGCCATTAACTTCCAGCGTATGGTTCATTGAAGTCGTCGTCACCTTCGGTCCAACTGTTGGTTATATACAACAACCTTTCCACTTTCGTTCAACATCCTTCCAGGTCAAACATAACACTGGAGGATGATCATTCATTGTTCGGTATCGTTTTTTCATCAGTTACTATACATACCCCATTCCAATTCTTTATCTTATATTAATAAGTGGTACGTTGATGCGTGTTCTTTACAAGCCTTTGACCATGTCAGAGTCCAGAGTCTCAAATGGCGGACGACTCGGAATCGAGGGGAAACAGTAATCAAACTGAGAGTAATTCTGCCCAGCAAGTTCAGCGAGTGA
This sequence comes from Leccinum variicolor, assembly GCA_038091415.1. Classification (NCBI taxonomy): domain Eukaryota; kingdom Fungi; phylum Basidiomycota; class Agaricomycetes; order Boletales; family Boletaceae; genus Leccinum; species Leccinum variicolor. Next base: position 8,722 of record JBBPOK010000587.1, read on the forward strand.
TAGCGAGGCAATTTTTGATCGAGCTCGTTCAACCATGCAATGCCCCGGGTACGTGAATGTGCCTGCAGAAATTTAAACCGATTCTCGCTTGCGCCGACCGTCGCTGACGAATGGTAAAAAAACGTTTCTACCACAATCACTTGTGATATTGATATTGACACGAGAATCGTCCGCCTTTGGCCCTGCGCGGAAGTAACGGGTGATCATCATGACCCCCCAGCGCATCCATCCCTTCGTCAGGAGAAATGCGCCACCGATGTGACAGAAAGCCACTCTAACCAGCGTCATCATAGTCCACGGTTATTCTGTATCATCAATTCAGCAAGCTGGGGTATATTACAACTTTGAAGTGTGAGCAGCGCATCTTACGAGGCCCTGCCTACTGTGTGGAGACACGGTCATTTCAGTATGACGTCCGCTAGCATCTTCCAGCCCATTTGCTCATCACAAGTTTACCTACCCAGCTCCCACCCTCCCATGAAGTCTTGGTGGCTAGGCAGTGGCAATACGATGGCAATTCAAGCACAACGTAAGCATAGTATCCAATTCTAGCAGATGGATCTCCGGACTTCCTGGATCGTGTCCTTCGTCTGCGGGTTGTTCATAGCGGACCACGTAAGGGTACGGGCAGGAACAGAGGGGGCATCCTTGTCGCGGAACGTATCACCTTTCGTAGAACGAATGATAATTAGCAGTTGTGCGATGCCCTTTGTAGGCAGTCTCAGAAAGAACCCGGGCAGAACTGCTACGTAGTGCAAACTCACCTGCACGTGGCTGACCGACAGGAAAACAAGGTTAGTAACGTCGGAGTGGAGGGCGAAGGAAACAATGAAGATGATGGCGAGCGCGGTGTAGGGCGCAGCAGACTCTACGACCATGATAGCGGCGATCTCATACGGGCGGGCAAAGTCCTTCCCAAGAGCATCTCGCAGATACTTTCGAATAGTAAAGAGCCGACCGGCGACGAGCAATGTGTAGACGATGGTCAGTCCGACCTGAAGGGAAAGATATGCAAGTTGTGAGTTGATATCATAAAAGATGGCGCGGCTCGATTCCACGAGAACGAGAATGGACATAGCTGTGATCTACGGTATCAGTTTCAACACGAAGAAAGAAATGGTCTAGACAAGTACTCACCAACCATGGCTATAAAAAGCACGGACATAGGTATGACGATGGTTTTCTTCCATTCCCAAAGAAGGAAACAGCGGTGAAGCTGTCATACCCATTGTGAGAAAGAGAGGCGTACAAAATCCAAGGAGACCAGAGGATACCAACCAACAAAGCTTGCATGAACCATTCCATGACATAGTAACTACAGCACGTTAATTCAATGACTAAACCCCCACAGTAAATAAACAAGAGACTTACCTAGTCGTCGACATAAGGTTTATCCAGTATTTCAGCTCATCAAGGATCAGCGCTGCTGGCCCACCAGGAGCATCTCGCAGGTCGATCCATATCATCTCTGTATACCGAGCATTCCCCGCAAGCCCGATTGTTGCAAGGACAAATGTAATCCAGACGTAACCAAGAAGCATCCACCTATGATGGGGAACTGAACCATGGTGGCGCGTCCAAGTTAGGGCAATCGTTGCCTGAATGGTCAAGAGAAAAAGGATCCCTGGTGACATGACATTTGGCTCTGCCCTAAACAATCGGCGCACTCGAACGAATATAGGACTCACCGTACGACACTCCCGAGAGCAGCATGCCATCGAGACGCGATCTCTCGAGCCACAGGTCAGTATCGGGAGCATACGACATCATGGCTCTGGACAACGAGGTATTGACGTCGTGCGCAGTCAAAGTAAAGCGCGTGTGACGCCTCACACGCAACGTTGAAATAGTGAAATGTGTTAGACATTAGACGTAGACTTTACATTCTTTTTCCTTTTGTGTCATTCGGCCGCTATCTTTGTCTGCCGCTATCTTGTCTGCCGCTATCTTGGTCCGCCGCTATCTCTTCCTTTTCTAGTTAAGTACGAGCGTCCGCGTCGGCCTTTTCCCTCAGCGTTTTCCCACTTTCCGTGGTCGCTGAGTCGTTATCCGTTCAGATCCGTACAAAATGTTCCCCACTCCTTAAATCCGAATCACCACCAAGACTGGCGGTAAACGGTGACGGTGACGTGGCTCAGTAGATACGTCTGTCGCGTATACTACAGGGCTGGAGGGCCATGTGTGATTCCATGCCAGAAAAGCGCGGAACCGTTACCAAAACTTTCAAATTTTCAAAAGGGTCCCGTCAAAAGTGTATTCCGCCAAATTCATTCCCAGCGCCAAGTTGCGGAAGAGTACAATGTTTGATGGCATCGGGTGTCTCACTGTATGGACCTATGATTGCGATAGGCTAGTCAGCTGAGCCCCAAAAGCCATAGACAATAGCATCAAAACCGTCGTAAAAATAAAAGATGGGTTGGGGGTGAAGTTATTTTTAAATTCTGTCCGTAACAGGACGCGCGCCCCGCACGGGAAATGCCGACGGAGCACGCCGCGGAGAATTTTTCCTTGTCGGACATTCACCCAGGACTCGTGAAAAGGTCAAAGCAATCAGTGACGTGATCAGAAAATATCAGTTTTGCGGGTGAGTGGCTTCCCTGAGGGCCAGTAGGGTATTTGGCCCTGACCATCTGCCTCGTTTACGAATCCCTCCGAGAATCTAAGCGAGGAAATAGATGCGCATTGAGTAGTACACGGAAAATCCCTCCACCCGTTTCATCACAACTTCGAGTCAAATCGTGCTTGGTGAAATTGTACGAGACCCACTAGTATGTATTTTGCGTCATCCTGAATCCTGAGGCCTGATCGATCATTCCCGTCTTTACGGCCAACGTAGCAGAAAGAGCCCCACGGAGATGTGGGGTCGATGGGCCAAAATATGCTACGTAAAAAGAGCTACCGCCGGGGATTACTCACGTTCCACTCCACTCACCTTTTCTCTGTCTCTGATCTTTTCCCAGATCTTTTCTTTCATTTCATTTCTGACTTGTGGACAAGCTCTCAGGTCAGCCCACTATCACTGAACCTGACTCGACTCATATTGTATCAAGCTTGAAAAAAAAATCAAGCAGACGAGTTTCTATGCTACCCTTGAACTCTCTCCCTTGGCACCACCACCTACCACTTCCACAAAACTTGACATTGTAACAGATGCTCCAGGTGAAGCAAACCGCATGCTCTCCAAGTCTGAAGAATCCAATCCTGACTCCATCATACACACAGCATTATTCTGGGTCCATCCTTTGCCCTGAGCCACCCGAAATATGATCAACAGCGTGGCGACTGTCTAGAGGCCCAGTGGAGGGTATGCTCGTGAGAACAGGATAGTAAGGTGAGCCATTCAAATAACCGTTACCTGGAATTGATTCAAGGACTGCAAGAACACTTGGGAAACCGCGATTTTGCTCTCGAATAAGGCGAGGTAAGCGATAGACATGGCCGAGTATAGTGCAGCTGACTCGACGATCATTGAAGCAGCTGACGTGTATCGTGTCCCGTATTTGGGTCCCATTATGGAAATTATGCGGTGTCTGAAGCTCAGCAGACGAAGAACGATGGCGAGAGTGAGAATGACGTTCAACACCAGCGATAGAATGAGAAAAGGCAGCCCAAAGTCGGCGAGGATGTTCGCGTAGAGCGTCTTGGTCTCGAGACAAATGAGGAACATGATGCTCATGGCTGCGTATTATTCGTAAGTGTGTCAGATGGATGATCTCGCAAAGCCCAGTGGATGGAAATAGTGGTCCTCACCTACCGAGCCTGCGAGCAACAAGCAGGGGAAGAACATCATGATCCACATGGGAACCCCACATGTTTGATAGATGACTTTGAAACGCCACACCTGAGTTGATGGTGAGTTTCGATCAAGTAGGTGAGTCTGATCTAGTTTTGAGCGCTTACCACTACAGCATCAGACAACCAACTGGACACAAAGTATGCAACAGCGCCAACATAGTTCATAGGTATGTAGAACATATTGTCCTCGAATGCATTTGGGCCTCCCGGGTAGTTACGATTGTCAATGAATACCATCTGAGTGTATCCCGCGAGTGTGACCATGTACAAAGTTCCGAGGATGCCGGAGACAGTGATAAACATGAGCAGGAGCAAGCGATTCCTGGATCTGACATGATTTTTTCCTTGATGGACGAGGTGAAGAAAGGAGAGGAAACAGAGCGGGAGTGTAATGCCATAGGCAATGGCAGTAATGACGGTGCCTTGGAACCAGCATCTCTCAGAGAAGAGGGTCTGGGAGTCTTCGTCCGGGATCCAACTTGAATTGACGGCCATGTAGTACGTGGCTGGGCGGGGAAGCGACTCGGACAACTTCGTTGAACGAGGTACATGAAGTTCTCTCGGGTGCTAACTTAGGTAAGATCCGGGCACTAAACATTAATATTGCTCTCGCTGCATGACTCATTCGGCGCCACCAAGTGGGCAGATTATCACTGGTTGCACAGCCTCACCAGGTAGATCGGGCGATTAGAGGTACATACCTCATTATCATGTTCCTTGATTCGATTGTGGAAGAGGTCTAGGATAGTCTCAATCCATTTCATCGTGGATGGCACGATCTACTAGTACAGAGGCGCTTGCTCGCCTGTTCTTGCGGACCACCGTGATTCGTCATTGTCGGCGGGAATGAGTTCAGTAATCAAAGCACCGTCCCTCATGCGGACTGAAATGTGTAATTTGTTCGATCATGCTATGAGCGCTTCAACGCCACGATCTGTCCAGACTCACGACCACCGGAGTCTCGGCGGATTTTGAGCTCACCGGCTCTGCGAGATCACCTCGCCCCGGCGCTCTATTTATAGTGAACTTCACTCAACGTAGTGACGTCACGGTACATAGCTTACACCAGTACTCCTTCATGCTTCTGCAGTGCCTTCCAGCGTGACAGAGGCTCCATGCGGAGAAAACTGCATGTTTTCCAACGCCGTAGAATGCAATTCTGACATTGCATGAATCGTGATATTTTGCGTCCATCCTTTTCCCTGAGCCACCCGAAACACAATTAGCAGCGTGGCGACTATCTGGCGGGTGGTCGTGAGAACAGGATAGGGAGCTATCCGAATAAACGTCACCTGGAACTGAATCAAGGTCTGTGCTAACACCTGAGCAACTGCGTTTCCGATCCCAAACAGGATGAGGTAAACGATAGATACAACAGAGTACAGGGCAGCAGACTCGATTACCATCGCAGAGATAGACGTGTATTGCGTCCCATATATGGGTCCCATGATGGAAACAATGCGCTTTCTGAATGTCAGGAGACGGAGGACGATGGCGATAGTAAGAATGATGTTCAACACTAGTGATAGACCGAGAAAAGGCATTGCGAAGTGGGACATGATGTCCACATATGGACCCGGGGTTGAAAAATGAACTAGAAAAATGATTCCCATGACTAGTGCGTGCATCAGACGATCTGGTACTTAAGTTCTGGATGTATACGTGTGTGCTGACCTGCTGAACATGCAAACATCAGGCAAGGGAAGAACATGACGATCCAATAAGGGACGTGGGACGCATGATAAATGATTTTGAAGCGCCATACCTGACAAGATGGTGAATGTTAACTAGGGTTTCTGGCTTGATTCTCACTTACCACCAGAGCGTCAGACAACCAGGTGGACAAAACATACACTACCCCATTCGCGTCGTTTATAGGAATATAGAACATGTTTCTCTCGAATGCATTTGGGCCTCCCGGGTAGTTACGATCGTCGATGAACGCCATCTGGTTATAGGCTGCGAGAGTGATCATGAAGGAAGTTCCGAGGAGGAAAGAGACGGTAATGAAGATGAGCAGAGGTAAACGTTTCTTGAACTCGACGTGACTTTTTCCACAGATGAGATGATAGAAAGACAAAAAGTAGAGAGAGACCGCAATGCCATATGTGATGGCACTAATGACGACACCTTGAAACCAGCACCTCTCGAAGAAGAGGGTTTGGGTGTCTTCATCTGGGACCCAATTCGAATTGGAGGCCATGTCGGTGGGCAAGCGGGCGGGGATGGTGAGCGAATGAGATGCACATTTCAAGACTCCAGCTTACTTGTCTTGTGACGAATGCACGACAAATGAAAGCCGTGCGGCCAGCTGAGGCTCCAAGAAGTTCAAGTTCGAACCTTTTTCGGCGGGCTGAAACGTATCATGCGTCATGCACGCAGCTGTGCCGCCGTGGGAGCCTATCGTGGCAATTTACGTCGGGTCAGTTCGAATGTTCAAGTTACTAGCGACCTCACAGGGATTACCTAATTATTAATTTGGAGTCGAGATCATAAACTAACATCCGATCATAGTACTCAACATGCAGGATACCAAGTATACTAAACTGACGAAGGTTATGATTCTATGAGGAAAGTCTACGGTCAACACAAGTAAGATGATAGCGGACGGTAAACGAAACGGTTTCACCTCAGCTCAGTTTGACGGGAATGAGCTGAGGTGTTCTACTACATTACTAGGTTTATCTAGTACATATACATACTGTTCTAGCTGGACTTTGAACGGGGTCTTCGGAAGTAACGAGGACTCATCAGAACGAAACAGAACAACGAAATAAATGTACAGTACGGCTAATGATCTGTGTGTACGCACGGCGCGCTGCCATGTACATTACGGCGCACTGCTGTCTGACATAAAAGAGTCTTGTCAACGAGCGAACATGTGATCTGAAGTGAGATGACAGTTCCGGAAAAGAGTGCTACGCTTCCAACGATTATTCAAGATGCGCAAATCCAACTTGAGGTTGGTTAGAATCCATGTTGAACACAGTATAGAAGAGCTCAAGGAAACAGGACCCGATGGTCCAGAATGCTGCTCCAGATTGGCAAGAGGGGTTCAATAGTTAGCATGTTTAAAGTACGCTGTACGGTTCAAGGGAATATCTTACGGTGATTTGGACGACCTATTATTCCACTGAAACAATCGGTCGAGCCATCCTCCACTGGTCCAAAATTGAGTTGATGAGCAGGGATCGTAAATGGCTTGCCACCAAAAGTAAGAGTCACGTCCGGGAAGTGATCGCATGGGACTATGGGGCTGTCAATGGACATGAAAGTACTATGTTAACTCCAATCAGAACTTACATGTGTAGTAACCATCTTCGAAAGCTTTACCGCCATAGGCCTGATGTACTTTCAAAGCGTGATCATGATCAGCAAAGATGTGGCTGGCACCAGTGTCGATAATTGCGGGTACATGTGCCAGCACCGGTTTGTTATTGACACGAATATCCTCCACTGTCACATCCCAGTATCCCTAAATAGTAAAATATGTAACTGCGACTCAATGGTACATTTCAGCTCACCTTCAAGTTGGATTGTACATTGACGAAGGTGATGTCACCTGTGTACAGCTCTTTGTTCACTCCACCAATGTACAGCTCGCCTTCATCAGAGGTGAACTTGAATGCAAATACTCCATATGCCAGTTTTTTCTCATTGACAAGTGTTTCGAGCAGGGAGCTAGCAGGGTAATCCGAAATAGATGAGAAACTCATTCCCAACACACCGTCCGGTGGAAATTCAGATTTTTTCAGGATAGCCGAGTATGTCGTCGAAACACCAATTGTCTGCTTGTCAGCCTATTCGGTGGTCAGAAGCCATCAAGTTTTTGATCATAGATATGAGAGAGAACGTACAGTGAAGCCAGCAATGGTTATGTTATCAGTGTATTGTTTACCATTGACAAATGCACCATCTGCAAATTTGATTGAAAATGTCTTATCCAAGTCCTTGGCAGTTGCAGACGAAGCAGCGTTGAAGAGGTGATCATGGCTTTTGCAGTACTCATCACCGTTCGACGCTGGAATGAAAAGATCGCTGGGTCGGATTGAACAAGGTAGTAGTAGGTGGTCTCGACAGGAAATACTTACCTGATACCGGTGTCAATCTGGACTGTGATGAAGATTGGCATTCATGTGTCAGTAAATACACGATGAACTTACCAGTGAAGAGTTTGGGAGGAGTACCGATCGAAATAGTACCATACCAAAAATCTTCCTCGTAGGCCAAGTCAAGCCCAGCCCCACCGCGTTTCCAGTTTTGAGACCCACTCTGTTTCAAAGCATATGGGTGGGTCGTTCCGGTGTTCCTTTCATAATTTTCGAAGCCACGAAGAAGCTTGCTGAAATGACGCATGAGAACACCGAGTCAAGGGATTCACAACACGTACGTTGAGTATAATATAGCGCGAGACCTGAGTCCGTCAATATTGACACTTTTGTTGGAGTTCAACGACGAAGAGTGTTTAATGAGCGGTATAGCAATTCCATTGCCTTTCCCCCTGGGTCTGGGTATTGAAGCGGGCGAAACAGCTAATGCAGCAATGACTGCGACAACTGTGAAGCGTATTGAGATGCAAGTAAGCATAAGTGCTGATGAGGAGCGACGGCGGTATATACGACTTAAATATTGCCGACTCCCCAACGATGTAACGATCAGTGATAGGAACAAATCGGGTGATATACCTGAAGCTGATGAGCTTTACCAGCCTGAGGTAGGTTATCGAATGCCTTTTGTGGACAGCGGCTAGTTCCGTAGAGAAAGCTTCGAATTCGGTTGCCCGGCTGCCTCGGGGGCACTGGGATCGTCCTGGTGACGATGGCTTTCTTGATAAAAAGTGTCCTCCTCATCCATACCCCCATTCTCCAAACCATACGACATCAAACACTCGGAGGGTTCTACACCCTCTGAGTGTTGTTACCCACACAGTCTAAGCCCCGGAAGGGTGGCGGTCGAGGCAGGATATAAGCGGTAGCCCCCCCTCCCGGGAGCTTTTCGCAGGCTCGCAATCGCACACCCATCCCTCTTGATCGTCCAATGCGCGTACTTTCCCGAGAGTGTGGTCGAGACCTTGTTACCTTGTTTACCAGGCACCGGACAATTGAACACCCGTGGAAAAAGATTACATAACACAATGAACTGTCCTCCGACTCTTCTGAATTTGAACAAGTTTACGAGTCAATCTTTCATCTTCCTAGCCGTAGGAACTCGCACGGATGGGAGTTTGATACGTCTTTCATTCGAGCAAAGGTAGTCGTCGTCTTTTCTCAGTACTTTGAGCTCGATCCCGATCACTGCTACTCATCGACTCTGTCAAGGAATACATCAATCGTCTACACAATAAGGCACACATTGCGTTACTTCTCTTGAATCATGCTACCTGGCGCCGTCGTTTCCAGTTCAAATATCACATGTCCGATCAGACACGGGGCTCAACAAATCAATCAACTCCTGACCTTCATGAAACGTGTTGAAGACGTGTCGGACAAGGTTGGGAATTATGCGCAGAGGGTCAAAAGCTGCAGTCTGAATCAACCGTATTCCGCAAGAAGCTCGACACCTGGCCGGTCTTTGACATAGCTGTACGACGTCAACCGCCGAGACATATCCATAAACGGACGTCTGTTCGAGATCATCCGGCTCCGTGGGACAGGTTCTAGCTCGCGGTTAACGTTGATCCGCAGACAATCACACTGTTCAGGGAGGTCTGGAACCTGCTATGGTTGGACTTTCGGACATGGACAAGGACTTCAAGAGCGGGTCGTATTGGGCAGACATTGGGTTTGGTAGAGCATAATCAGGGAATTGAGTGGTTCGTCACCGAGTATCGGAACGAGGCGCAGAGGATGGTGGCCAAAGGTGTGGTTTTGTTTTCTGCCTTGCCTCCGTTCCGCTCCTGACCTGACTGGCGTGCCTTTTTTGATTTTAATTTTTTTGTCTAGGTAATGAGCATCCGCTGGGAATCGTAAACCAATACGACGATTCGTTTCGGGTGCGGACCCGAGGGACAACCAACACGTGCAGTTCGTGCGCGAATTTGCGTGCTTGGTGATCAATCTGTACATGGACAATCTGCGGGCGGTGGAAGGCTCGTCAGCGTGTGCGTACACGCACGAGGCGTTTTCG